>JABAYD010023532.1:0-11638 GCA_014822095.1 Diplotaxis tenuifolia
TCTTGGCCATCTTCCTTAAAGATAAGCTCACGCTTCTCATCATCAGCTTCGTTCTTTCCTCTCTTCCTGTTCTTTCCTCCCTTTCCCTTGTTCTTCGGCATTGTATCTGTATCTTTTAAATTTAAATATTTAACAAAGAAAGAAGGGAAACATTATATAAAACTATCTCCGGGGATCCCTACCCAAGAATATTGAGTTGCGTGATATGTATGAAAGTTGGAAAAATATATTATTTTCAAGAGAATTAAAGAATATAGCAATGGGGTAGTAAGTCATTTCTTTAGAAAATATTTAATAAGGAAAAACTACAGAGATTCCCAAATCTAAAGACACAAAATAAGAAATGATCAAAAATCCCTTGCGAACAAAATCGGTTCTAACAATTGTGTGTTATGAGTTAAGGAGTCAGTTAAGTGACGAGATTTCAAAATCAGAACAAATATTTTACGGTAAAACAATTCTTCGAGAAGCGATTACCGAAATATGATCCTAACTAGATGCCTTAAATTAAGAGTTGTGAAGCAAATTCAAGCGCATAAGGCTATTAGAATTAAAGGAAACGAAAGCTTACCGAACTATGGATGGATCAAGTTTCTCAAAAGCTCTCTCTCTCTCTTGTTTTTCTTTCTTTCTTTCTTTCTTTTAATGAAATTTGAATTTCGTGTAGCTGCGTGTTGCTCTGGTTCTCTCGAGATGACTTTTTGTTGCTAAATGCCCCTCATTATGTTTTACTACCATTCCTAGCTTCTCATAAAATTTGCGCAATAGACCCATTTTCCTCTTAAACCAACGTTATTGGATAACTAGGGAGTAACTGAAAAGTGATCCACAAATATCTAAATTATTTTTGGTAAACAAAAATATCTTAATTTTCAATATATATTTTTATTTCCTCTTAACCCAACGTTATTGGATAACTAGGGAGTAAGTTAAAAGAGATCCAAAAATATCTAAATTATTTTTGGTAAACAATAATTCGTAATGGGAAGATTTATAGAAATACAAATGAAAATTTACAGAAAATTCTTCGGAAAACTGAAGTGGAGTGTTTGATTTAGAACGATGCCCAACTAACCATACCTGGACAACAAGGGAGAATTCAGATATCTGATCTGAAGGCTGAAGAATTGCATTTGGGAACTAACATAGTATGCTATATTCATGGTGCATAAAAGGAGAAGGATGTGTTTACTCGACAAGGATGGTTTTGCCGAAAGGCAGGATCGTCATTTTATGATGGGGCAATGAACGTACGCCAAAGTCTTTCACCTCTGTATGTTAAATAAGAAGTATTAATTTGGGCAATGGAATGCATGAAAACCCTACACTTTGCTGATGTAGACTGAATGTTCTCAATTGGTGAAGATGTTGTCGACATCCGAAGAATGGTCAGATTTTTTTACACATATAGAGGAATTCAGACGCAGTGAGACTTTCTTCCTTAATTTCCGAATCAAACATATTCCAAGGGCACAAAATATACAAGGTCACACGAGGTGTGGGAAGTTCTCCTTTAGTTGTGTTATATGTCAATTCAACACTTCTAGCTTGGCTTCCCGAATCCAGAGGATTAGTGGCGTAGTTATTTGATGTTGTAAAAAACAAAAATATTTAACTTTTCAATATATATTTTAATTTTTTTTTGTTAACTTTCCGTTGAATGTAATATTACATCCACTCTTTCCTGTTATTTTTGTTGAAATTCATAGACTGTATTATTAATAAAAAATTTTATGTTTTACTTATATAACAATTTTTACATTTTTCAATGCTTGTTTTACCTTTATAATTATAAGTAAAATAAAATTACTCCAAACAATAAGATTCAATAACTAAATTAAGATTTATTTCTCTCTTATTTTTCTTTTCTCATATAAATTTTTAAACATATAAATTTAAATAATGTCAACGGAAATTTTCACTGTAAATTTTTTATTTCAAGTTATATTTATAGCCTCACACATAGTTTATAAAAATTACTTATTTATTTAAAAATTTATCAAGAAAAAATATCATCCAAACTTATTAAGGTTTTTTTTTTTAAATATTTCTATTTAGTTTTTAGAGTTTAACTACTGATTACATTATTTGATTACCTTTCTTAATATGATTTTTACATTAATTTTATTAGATAAATAATTAATCTATTATTTAAAGCTTATTAAACAAATATTTTATATTTATTGATATATTTTTATTGTACTCTCATTTAAATTAATATATATCATATGAAAAAAAAGTTCACTAATATATATAATAGATATCATGTTTAGAAAATTTATTATATAATACAATTTTACATATGTAACATGCATTAACCAAATATTATTTTTCCATAAAAATATATATTTTTCAAAAGTGTTAAATATATTAGTGTAGTGAACTTTTTAACTCTGAAAGTAAAATATGATGAAACACAACCTTTTCATTATAAATGTTTTTTTTTTAATTTACATATATAACTTTTTAAAATGATAAAATGTCTCCTATTTCTTTAAACATATTGATATATATATTTCAATTAAAAATAAATAAATATTAAATTATGTAATGTACACATAATAATTAACCATGAAAAAATAATTATGTATATATATATATATATAACATATTGGTATAACCACATTATTATTTAGTAAAATATGCTAAAAGTACAATATGTTTATATATATATATATATATATGGATATTTTTTTGGAGATAAAACTGATATGTCATATCATTTTAAATAGATTTATATGTAATTTTGGATTTTAAATTTAAATATTAAATGATATTTAATTTTAGATGACGTTATGAAAACGTATTAGAAAAATAAAATAAATTGTTTGTTAAATATTTGGACCAAAAAAAGAAAATCATAAATGTGGAAGAGTTAAATTTTGAGGTGTCAGTTTTTATGTGCATTAGTAGCTTAGATGACTTCATAAGAAGAGAGAAAATCATATTTTTTGTATGTAGATATTATATTACAAGAAGAAGAGAAAAAAAAAACATATTGAACCCAAAATAACCTAAATCCTAACTTTCATTGTTTGGTTGAGGTTTTTTTTAATCTGAGCAAATATACGTATTTAGGTAATGCTTTCAAACAGAATGGTTCTGAAAATCAGTGTAGACGGTGCTTAGGCACCCACCTAGGTAGCAATTTGGCTATGTCCGAAACAATTGTTTAAAAAAATATGATTTATACAATTTAGATCAGCTTAAATTGTTTTAAATTGGTTAAAATAGATTTTCGTATATCTTAATTAGTCTAAATCTTTTAAATCTAATAAATATGTTAATACAAATCCAAAATTAGTCAATTTTTAATTATTTGTTTATATTATTTTGATAACTCATCACAAAATTAGTCAATTTTTAATTATTTATATATATTATTTTGATAATTCATCAAAGTAATTTTATAGTTAAATGATATACCATAAATTTTACCTACTTTCAGACATAGTATATAAGTGTTTTAGTTTCTAAATATTATGTTGTAGAGTTTAATTAACATATATATAGGTTCATAAGTTATTTGGAAGAAAGTTATGTTTTTGGAGCCTTTTGGGGACAAAAGAAGAGTTTATCCGAACTGACCATCGAGTAGACCGAAAGGTCAACATTCAGAGATCACAATCGACCGATGCACGCCTTGTGACATCGATCGATAGGAATAACACGCAGAAATCCGAATTTGGTCCAACTGGTTTGAAGACCAAGACTTCAACAAATTACAAACTTACCCTTGACGAATTTTTACCTAATATTTATATCTTAGCCAATTGTTGGAGGCAAAATATGTTTTCTTATTTTCTAGTTTTAATACCTAAAGATTTAGGAAGATTTGGAGAGAAGATTCAAGACTTCTACAAGCTTGTGATTGAAACTCCTTTGTTACTTAATATATATCTATCTATGAAGTTTTCAATTTACCATGATCTTAGAATAATAGGCACAACGAAGACTGCTATAAACATTGTGAACACTGATATGGGAACCCTAGTGAGTAGTTAATCAACCCACAAGCAAAGCTTGCTAGAAATGCATCGATTGATATTCCTATAGAATCATCGATCGAGACTTTATATTAGTCAACATTGCCAACACTTAGATCAATAGATCTAGTTAATACACGAGTCTAAACATGCGACAGTTGATCGACTTGTTCTTTAGTTGAGCGCTAATATTTCCTCCAAGCAACTATAGCATATATATCTTTATAATCCTCATTACCTGAATAAAAACCCCAAGTCTAGCTATTTTCTCATATTGTTACGAAACCCAAATCAAACCAATTGAACAACTGCTTTGTTCAACACTGTAATTTACTTTTAATCATATTCAACCTAGTTTAATCCATCTAGATTAGATCTATTACGTACCCTAGCCTTCTGTGGATTCGATCCTTAAGTACTACAACTAAACTTCTTATTTGAGAGAGAAAAGTCACCCCTTAGGGTAATTTGAGTGGTATAAATTTGGCGCCGTTGCCGGGGAGCTTTGATCAACATTAGATTTAATCTTGTTAAGTGTAGGTTATTTCATTATATTTATTTAATTTCTAAAGTTAAATTTTCTTTTGTATTTTCAGGTGCATGTCTAGCAGTACCAAAAACAACAAGGAAAAATCACCGCTATTCTCAGAGGATCTTGCTAGCTTAGAACGTTCAATCCACAAAGAAAGACGCTCCACATTGATCGACAACAACACTTATTCGTCGAACGATCCTCGCACACCACCGTCGACAGAAATTGCTCTTCTGTCGACCGACATTCTTCATCCGACATTGATCGATACTCACTTCCGGACATGGTTGCGACACAGATTCTCAGATAGGACGAGAATGGAAACCCGCATGACCTAGAAGATCATCTGTGTAATGCAGCTGGTCAAAGATAGATGCTCAGGGGGCTGTAATCCTTGAGCATGATACTGGGGCTGCGGGAGCTACTGAACCTGCAGAAGAGTCTGATCGACCTAGAACGTTGGCTGACTACAACCGTCCAAATCAGTTCTATGCCAGCAGATCAGATATATGCCTTCTTGCTATCAAGAGAGGTGATTTTGAGTTGAAGCCCCAATACTACACACTTGTGGGACAGACACCCTATTGTGGTTATCTCACAAGTATCCTATGAAGAGGTTCAAGGATCTTATATTTTCTATTAAAGCCAATGGAGTCCCTGACTACTACTTACTCTGCAAGCTCTTTAAGTACTGACTTGTTGGAGAGGCTTCGCATTGGCTTAAGCAGTTACCACCAGGATCTCTTACATCCTAGGCAGAGATCAAGAACGCATTCATGTGTAATTCTTTTAATGAGTCACGTGCTGAGGACTTGAGGAGTAAGATTGCTACATTGACACAAGAGCCTAAGAGTCATTCAAGAGCTCATGGATCAGATTCAAGTCTTATTAGAGAGATTGTCCACACCATGAATTTAATGAAGTGCAACTGCTCAACACTTTCTTTAGAGGTATCGCGTTACAATATCAGATGGCTCTAGATACAACTAGTGAGAGAAACTTCAACACTAGGATTCCAAAAGAGGCTGTAAGACTCATTGAAAACTTGGCATCTAGCAATGGCACCACGAACGCTGACTTTGAGAGAAGAAGATATGTTGTTATCCTTCAAAAAAAAAAGATGGATGACGTAAAAACAAAGTTGGATAGTGTTCATAAGCTTTTTAAGAAGCAGGTTTGCTTTCCAGAAGATGCAGAAGGTGTAGATGTGGAGGACAACACATAAACATAGGAACATATGAACTTCATCAGTGGACTGGATTTCAGAGGTCGGGAAACCAGAGTGGAAACATAAACTTCTACTGACAGAGGAGTTATTTAAACCAGAATTCACAATACCAGAGACCCTAAAGCAACAACAACAAGAGCTATGGAAGCTCATCTTACCAGAATCCACCACCACAGACTGATGAGCGTAAAATTGAAGCTATGCTTGATCAGGTTCTTGAAGACCAGCAGAAACTGATAGTAGATTTCAATGGAAATATTGACTATGTCTACAACAACCTGAACACAAAGTTTTAGACCTTGAGAACTCATGTGAAGAAGGTAGAGATCCAGGTAGTTCAGACATGAGAAGCTGTTAAGAGACAGGAAGCCTTGGAAAGAGGGATAGGAGGTAAAGAAATGAAGCACCACGTGAATGACATCATAAAGGATGATTTCTAGCAAGTGACTGAGAATCAGAAGCTTTAGGAAGTAGACTTCAAAGTTGAAAGCTCAATGAGCTTCAGTGGATCACACTGGTGTCGATCGATGCTATACGATTGCCATCAACCGATGAATTCCGCTGATCAGCGATCCACAAGACCTTCTCAGCATCGATCTATGAAACCAACAAAATAAGTTGCATCGTGCAATGCGATGGGGATAATGAACAACGAGGAGTTCGCATAACAAAACTCACATCCACCCATACCCTTTCATGTTAACATCGATCGACATAGAGAGACCAACGACGATCGACAATCATCAGCACCAATCGATTGATGACCACCTCTAACCTACCGAGTGCAATTCCCAAAGATTGATGTAGCACAACTAAATGCACTCAGGAGTTAGTTAACACCTTCGGCTAACCCACCAGACAACACCATCACAAATTCAGTTGATGAGGCTAATAAGGAAAGAACCTTAAGGAAAAGGAAAAAGAAGCTTGGTAAGCATCTTAAAAAGGGAGTTAATAAGAAGAAGCTTGATAGTTTTACTAAGGGTGTCCTTAGGCTTCCACTGGATAAGCCATTTGAGGAGGCTTACTATACCCACAGATTGTGGATGTTCTTCAGAGAGACCAAGGAACCAGAGCAATACATTGAGAGATTTTTCCACCAGGTCCGAGAAAAGATGAATAAAAGGATTACACTAAAGAAGAAAGTGACTGAGGGAAATTTGAAATACTCTGCTTGGCAAAAGGCATTAAGTTCGCACATGCACTATGTGAAACAGGAGATCCAGTCAGCATCCTACCAAAGAAACAGAGAGACCAAGGACACAGAGCAATACATTGAGAGATTTTTCCATCAGGTCCGAGAAAATATGAAGAAAAGGATTACATTAAAGAAGAAGAGTGACCGAGGGAAATTTGCAATACTCTGCACTATGTGAAACACGAGATCCAGTCAGCATCCTACCAAAGGTTATGACAGACTAGCTAGGTCTGAAGATAGAGCCGCCAGAAGAATAGTTCAGGTGGAATCATCAAAGTCCTTGAGATATATATTGGTAATTCCCTTGTCCCAATTGATTTATGTTGTAGATATCAAGCTGAATTGGAACTCTTCTCTACTACTTGGGAGAGCATTCATGGTCACTCTTAGGGCAGCATGTAACATGCAGACCAACCAGTTGTGCCAAACCCTTGATAGACCCTGATGTTGTCTTTCAAATTACCCTAAGGATAACAAGTCTATCGTCTGTCGCATGTTTAAACAAGTCTACTATCTTAGGTCTATTGATCTCGCATGTCGCATGTTGATCAATAGAAAATGTCGATCAATGACTCCATATGAATATCGATCGATACACCTTTTGCAAGCGTCGATCTATGATTCTGATCAATATCGATTGAACCGGCTTCTAAAAAAGCTTTATGCGCGGGTTAAATTTACTCAGTAGGGTTCTTAGATCAGCTATCACATGCTTCTAACAATCTTAGTTCAATAAGGATTAATGCTATTATTCAGTAATCAGGGTTCTAGTTAGCTACTCTAGAACACAAGCCTCAAGTTCCATCATATTGATTTATAAACCAACTTAACATTTCTTTATTAGGTTTAATCCTTCACAACCTCTTTCAACCCTAAATATAATAATGGAATTACTCAAACATAACTAAGCAATTCAGAACGATAGATAAACAAATAAATTGCATAGATAGAATAAATAAAACCAATGGAGTTCCAATCACAAGCTTGGAGAAGTCTTAAATCCTCTCTCCAACTCTTTCTCTATCTTAATGGTAGTTTTAGAATACGAAAACTGAATTATGAAAAGAAGAATTTGTGAAAACACACTTTGCCGACAACACATGGTAAAACTATAAATACTTAGGTAAAACCTTGTCAGGGGCAATCTTGTAATTTGGCGAAGACTTGGGCTTCAAACTGCCTTTACTAAACTTGGGTATCTTCCATCGATCGATGGCACTGAGTGTGCATCGATCGATCATAGTCTTTAAACTCGATGGTCAACTTAGGTGAAAGTCCTCTTGTCTCCTAAAAGACTCCAAAATCATCACTTTCATCCAAGTTACTCCTGAACCTATAAATATGCTATATAGACTCTAAAATATAATAAAACTATGCTTTCGCCAAAAACTTCAAAGGCTCGGCTTCCAAGTTCGAGACGTCTATCGAGAGATGAGGTTGATCTCTTGTCGATCGATGGTCGATACTATGTGTACGTCCTATTTTCAGTATCCAAATAATGTTCCTTGGCCATCTCCAGTACGTTTGCAATGTCTTCGTTAGTCATATGTGGAAGGTGTCCATACCTTGTGTGTGCATAGTCATCTAGGTGCCTGAAAATTTCAAATTCATCCGGTGTTACTCTGTTTGGATCTAACGTACCTCATGGTTGTACCTTGTTTAAATTTGGTATATCAAGCGATGGTTTCTTGTTGGTATCGATCGATTGCTGTAGATAGTCTTCGGTCGCGGTTTCAACTGTGAAGCTTTCGGCACAATAGTCATCGGCCCAAATACCAAGTGAGTGGTTTCCGTCTTGTCCGTCGTCAGTCGATGGTATGTAAGCGTAATCGATCGATTCTTCCTTCCAAGTTGTGTAGTATTCGCGAAGAACTCTATCTTTTTCTGTATAACAACCATTGTAATCCCAGCTTCCTTTTTCACTGTAACCTTTGTTAACCTCATCTTTATCATCTCCTTCTGAAGGTTGCACAATGTCTGCAGCTAAACTCTCATGAAAACTATTATCTGCTCAACTGCCAATTGAGGAGCATTCTTGCTTGTTATCGACGTCACTCTCGCGGTAGTCCTTGGTGTCTCAAATGTGGTGTTGAAAAAAAAGTTCAGGTAGCAGTGGTGTGGAAGGGAAATTGTGTCCTTTCAGCGATGCTGTCGATCGATGCCTGGTTGCTTCTATCGATCGATGGTCCAGTCGTTGTTCCATAAGAACGACTTGAAAACCTATCTTTCTCCTTGAGTAATCCGTACTCAATCGCCCGTTCCTCCTGGTAGTACTCGTCGTACTCCTTTATATTTGGATCTTAATGCTCTGAGGGTGGACTGGTGGTGATAGCATCCGCAGGTTGGTAGTAGTCATTCTCCCAACTATCACTAGAACCTTCTTGAATTTTTTTTATCTCTATATCAGGTTTATTATCGATCGATTCATCCATGTTGATTTCAATGGATGGTTGAATGTGATTGTTATTGATCGATGATACAATGTGTGTCTCGATCGATGCATCATACTCGGTATCGTACTCAGCTCCACAAAAACATGTAGCAACGATTTCTAGGTCGTCTCCACGACCTATTGAGGGCTTCTGAAGCTTACCAACATTTATTGGGTCATAGTAGGGTTTGGGATTGATTAATGTAAGTTACAACTTGTTGGTTTGCATGTCAACTACTACTCCACCGGTTGACATGAATGCTCTCCCAAGTAGCAAAGATGAATTCCAATTCAACTTGATGTCCAAAACGTGGAAATCAATTAGAACTAGAGCATTACCAATCTGTACCTCCAACTTGATATCCAAAACGTGAATGATTCTTCGGATGGCTCTATCTTCAGACCTAATCGATCTGCCATTACTTTTGGTAGGATACTAACTGAAGCTCATGTATCCTATAGAGCATGAAGTAACTCAATACCCTTGACAAAATAGGGTACTGCAAACTTCCCTGGATCACTCCTCTTCTTCAAAGTCATCTTGTTCCTCATCTTTTCTCTGTTATGGTTGAAGATTCTTTCAATGCCTGCTTCTGTTTCACAAGTTTATCTGAAAAACATCCAAAATCTGTTGGTATATTAAGCTTATTCGAATGGTTTTTGTAAGGGAATCCTAAGGATTCGTTTCGTTAAACTTTCCAGTTCCTTTTCGTTAACCTTCCTTTTCAGATGTTTAGGAACTCTCCTTTTCCGTGTAGATTTTTCCTTTTCTGCTCCATCAACTTCCATATGGGCTGATTTGTCATCTTGACATGTGTTGATGTCATATAAACGGTTAGGTGTAGGTATCAGCGTATTCTTGAGTACAACAACTCGTGTTGCATCAGTCGGTGGTTCATGCACTCGGTAGATTAAAGGTGTCTGTCGATCGAAGGGGGGGGGTAAAGAGTATCGATTTAGATATATATTGGTAATGCACTTGTCCCAATTGATTTACGTTCTAGATATCATGCTGAATTGGATCTCTTCTCTACTACTTGGGAGAGCATTCATGGTCACTGTTAGGTGTTGGGGTCAAAATCGGTACGACGGAATCAATGACCAAAAGTCTCCGCAAAACAAAGGAAATCCACGCGAAACTTGGAAATTGTCATCTCGGAAAAAACGAACAAAACAATATCCGATTACACGATTGACCACGTTAAGCAAAAACCGCAAAAAACCACACTACGAGCATGGTTCGACCGAACCAGTTCGCCGTACGGAGAGCTGAACCGACAGGTTCGGTTCACCGTACGTCGAGCTGTCCGTCCCGAGCTTTCTTCCGTGCTCTCCCGACGTGAAACGTCCGTCCTTTTACTCCGACCATGCTCTGAACCATGGTTGGAATGTATATTGTTTCATCTCGATCCATCTTACCAATCGAGTTTTACGATAAAAACCTTAGAATCTCTTTTTCTCGTAAAAAATTCGAGTGAATCGTGTAAAATGGCAACGATTAGACAAAACATCATAAATTGTCTAAACTACACGGTTAACTCGAGTTCGTATTACGGAAACATCATCGCATAAGGAAACTATCTCGTCCAAAGTCGTAAAACGATTTTTATCACAAAATGGCTCGGAAAGCCGTAAATTGCGATAAAAGTCCATCTACGATTAAGACGAAGTCCAACCCAAAGATGCAATGACGGTTTGACCATTTACTCGCAAAAAGAAGATAAATGTCAAGTTTGGGGATAAATAGAAGATATCTGAAAGATAAATAGAAGATTTCCTAAGATAAATGGAAAGATAGAGATAAATGGAAGATTTTAGATAAACTCGAATCAAGGCGAAAAGGAAGGACCAAACCGCCTAAGGAGGAGTATATAAGCAGAAGGCCAAGGATATAAGCAAGACACGATTTCCAGAGCTCTCACCACCAAAACTTAGCATTTAGAAACTTTCCGTTTTTGTTATCGAGCTGCGTCTCAACTAGGGTTAGACTTAGAACTAGGGTTTTCAGCCGTCAGCTCTCTTAGCCAAGGCTTGCTCTTGTTGTACCACTCTTACGCAGAAGCGGAATAAGAATTCTCTTTGCTTTCTCATCTCGTTTTTAACATCTTTTTCTTACTCACATTGTTAACTTGATTGCTTGTGTGCGGTTCCGCAGATAGCCGGGTCCTCTGGGAAATTAGGGTTTACTCTAACTTCCTAAATTTACGTAAATCGACAAGGGTGAATTTCGGTTCCCACAGTTTGGCGCTAGAAGAAGGGGGGG
>JABAYD010023541.1:0-12785 GCA_014822095.1 Diplotaxis tenuifolia
CTAGGAGAGAAAGGAGGAACTCCCATTAGAGTCCTCCTGGAACTCCTTTGGTTTTCATATTATTTATCTATTCTATTCATCTATGATTTCTGTGACAAACTTCATGTCTGAGTAGATCCACCTGTTAGGTTTAGGGTTTAAATAGGTTAAGGAGATTAGCCCCAACTATAGGATTGCTAGTTGTGATATTCATTTAATAGGATGTTCTTAATGTTTGTTTTCTATGAGATTGCCACCTAAAACTTGATCTTAGGAATTAGGATGTATTGAGCAACCTCAAGCAACACTAACCTGAATCTATCATGTCAAGCTATTTATTGTTAGGTCTAGCGATAGCTAATTTAATAGTACTTAAGTGAGTCTTATTCAACTTGCACGTAAAGCTTAACTACAAGCGCGTCGATTGATATCTCTATAGGATAATCGATCGACGGAGCAAAAGGCGCATAGGTCGATATTAATCAATAATAATCGATCGACGCTTTTATTGATCTGACGTCTCTTAGTCGGGTAAGCCTTGTTCGATCTCTAGTTATATTTAATAGACTCGTTTCAAACATTGCGAAAGCTGATGAACTTTTTCTTATTGTGTTGAACTCTTTAGTATCATGCAAACAACTGTTAGCCTCTATAGGATTATAATCTCTTAAACCTGAATACTAACCCTAAGTCTGGTAACCATCCTTCGATCAAAACACTCTCTGCCAAGCTGAATAATTATATTGTTCATCTTGTTTATTAATTTATCTACACTGAACCTCTTATTTGAGAGAGTAAAGTCACTCCTTAGGTTAATTTGAGTGATATTAGTTATAAAAAGAAATCTTAGAAATTGCAATAGGCTATAGGATGTCCTAATAGGTGGATTATGTTTTACCTTTGCTATCTAGTAGCTTTTGATTTATCGTGGGACCTTGTTCCCTCGTTGAAATGTTCTGGCCCGGTGTTGTCGTCGAAAAAGTAAGGATTCTTTCCTCCACTGCCCGGATGAAGATCTGGAGGACTTCGATTATCTTTGTTAGCTCCTCTCCGGGGTCCCTCTTGGATCTGTAGATCGCTGCATCATTTTCGGATGGGACTTGCCCCAGGGATTGTTGATCGATGTTGATTTCACGTGGGACTCCGAAGAACCTCGAGGGTTGCTGCCCCAGTATCATAGATATCCTTCCCTTGGCGCTCGCACCCGGGTCCGCGAATTTTCTTGTGGAAGCTATTATAGTTCTTGGAAGCTTTCCAGGGTCCAGTCCGTTTCGGGGATCCATCGAGGAAGTGCTTACGAAGTAGTTTTTTTGTAGGGGACTCGGGACCTCCAACTTTACTTGTTAATTCTTTTGTTCCGATCGGAGTTCTCTGGTCGTCGAGATGCTTGGTAGCATATGGAGAAGACGTCTATAGGCTGTCGCCTTGCTTGAGTCGGCGAGCGATACTTCTTGAGGTTGGATCCACCGGGACCTTCTAATCTGATTTGGATCTTTGGCCTTCCCGTTGGGAAGGGTATGCAGTTCTGTATCCCCTGGTTTCCGACCCATTGTGCACTCCTTCTTTTGTTGGTATCCGGTCCCCGCATTTGTAAGGTTTGGGACCCGTTCTGTAATTGCTATAAGGCGTTAGTCTTTCCTTTCAGGGTGGTTTGGTAGCAGGATCGAGAATTCTCATGATCTCCTCTGATGGATTTGATGCCCCACGGGGTTGGGAACTTCACCAATTGGTGGAGTGTAGAAGGTACAGCTCCCATACTGTGAATCCAGGGTCTTCCCAAGATCATGTTGTAGGATGAGTGGTAGTCGACGACTAGGAACTTGGTCGACATATTTATTCCTTCAGCGTAAACTGGGAGAAACACCTCTTCGGCGGTCTGCTTGACTTCTCCGCTGAATCCTACGAGTGGAATCACTTTCCTGGTTAGAACGCTTGCGTCTAGTCCCAGGTCTTGGTAAGCGGTCCGGAAGATGATGTTGCTCGAGCTCCCGGTGTCGACCAGGATCCTTCTCATTAGACAGTTTGCTACAGTGAGCGATATGACCAAAGTGCCGTGATGAGGAGCTAGAACCTCTTCTTGTTCCTTTGCAATGAAGGTTATTTCGTCGGTTCTCAGGAGCTGTCATTTTGGCATAGATGTCTCCAGGCCTAGCTTAGCGTTCCGGGTGTTTTTCTTCGCTGCTGCATGACTAATACCGCTAATCTCTGAACCTTCTGATATGACGTGAATCACTCGGTCCTATCGAGGTGGCAATGCAGATGCGGTTCCTGTGGATTTTTTGGGGGCCTCTTTGTTCAAAAGGGCCTTGGCTTTTTTTGAAAGAAATTCTCGGAGGTGCCCCTTCTGAAGGAGCGCGTTGACTTCGAGGCCATTTGACTTGTAGACCCATTTGCCTCAAGGCATGGATGAGTTCTGGTTTTGATAGAGATAGGTGCGAGATGTCTGGCCAAGCGGAGACCGACATTCCTTCTGCTCTCTCTAGGGGACGGTTCATCTACGACCTCGATTCCGGCTTCCTTGATCTTTTGTCAGTTTTTGGGAGGACCCATCTTGACGTGGCAGTCTTCCACAGCGCATAGTTGGATGCATCCAAGATCACCCTTGCACTTGACACCAGTTCATCATAGTTCTTCATTTCTTCCGCAGGATCTCACCTGTTATTTAAACGAGCAGGTGACTACTCTGGTACCAATTGTAAATGCAAGAACTATGGCAAGATGTAAAGCACAAAGTACACAGGAAAATATCTCTACAAAGATATGTGTATTTAATAGTATTCTGTTAAAGCGAACTTACAAGTCTCTCTTTAAATAGAATTCCAAGCCTCACACGTCCTAAGATATACAAGATCTCTAGAACCTCTCATTTAGCCATTAGTACTTTCACTCACTTACAAGCTTATGAAACCTACTCTTATTCTAAGAATGCAATTCTGGTGACAACCCTAATACCTAGGTCGTACAAGATTATAAATACATTATAGTCAAGTCGGCTACCCTAGATTATCTACCCAATATTTACTAAATATCCAAATATGGTAAGTTCCCAAAACCTATACTAAGTCTTTATGAACTTCCAATTACGAGATCTCCATTCTCCAAGGTGAATCTCTTAATGCTTGCTCTTCAAGTTATCGTTGCACTAACTCCAACTTGGTCGCCAAAAGCCTTTCTTCAAGTCTTCAACTTGTTCATCCGCATGCACACTCCTGGTCACAGACTCTGCTTCATTTGTTGTTGCACTTGCGTGTATATCAGTATGTCCACCTAATCTTTGCAACTTCAGAAGCTTTGAACTCAAGATCAATGCGGATTTCTAAGTTGCCGTCGACTTCGTCATTGTAGTTGAAAAGAAGATTGTCTCCCACATGAAATTGTTTCTCCTGGCTCCACTTGTAATAGAAGTCAGTCGCTTCAGAAACCCTCCATTCTTAGGAGTCACCGACCTTGAAATCTTTTGCGAAAGGAAAGATCATTCTTGGTATGGTAAGGTATAACAAAAACGAAGAGCTTCTGTCCAGATACGCATTGAGAATGATTTGAGCTGATGAAGAAGTGATAACCTGGTTCCCTGAGGGACAGGACATCGTGTTCCGTATCGTAGACAGCTTTAAGAGAAGGAGAGTTGCAGAATTGGTATTCCAAAGCACCGGAAACTTGAGTGACTTCGTTGACGTAGCCATCGTATTCGAAGAGCAGAGAATCACCAACCTGAAATTCCATACGTTTAGCCAATCGTAATAGGTGCCACCCTTCGCTTCCATCCATCCGAGTCTCCCATTTTGTAGATTTTTGTCGCGCAACAACATCCCATTAGAACCATCACGAGCACAAAGCATAAGAATCTTGTTGCTGTTGCCATTATCAATCGATAGAAGACGAACAAGTTTACACAAAGATAATAAAAACTAAGTGTTTAGCCCGCACTTACGGACCTAAAAATTTTATAGTAATTATTTTATTAATACGTCTTTTACTCACTGAAAGATTATAATGATAAAGTATTATTTACGTTTTATTTTTTGAAACCAATAATATTTATGTTTTTATTTAAACATTCTTACATAAATTTCTTTTTACATTATGTTCACTATTAAAAATAAATCTTAAAATCAAAGAAAATTTTCTTTTTAATTATATAAAATTAAGAAGTTTACTTGATCAATATTTAGTTATGTATTTTCTATTGTTTTGGTTTTTAAATTTTTAAATATATTTTCAGATATAGCACTATATATATAAATTATATTATTTAAAAACATATGATTCTGATTTTGGATAATTTTTATGATTATTATTAATTACTTACTTATCTAATCAAAATAATTTAATTTCTATTTTATTTTGTATGTAATTTATATATTTTATTCATTAAGGGTATAAACAAGATTAACCACTCTAACTTTTAACGTGTGAGCTCTATTGCGATGATCACTTCTCAAATAATAGTATATATATAGTCTATTGTTTTAATTTTTAATTTTTTATTAAAATATATTTTTAGATAACAGCACTATATATATATATATATAAATTAACTTATTTAAAAACACATTATTTAGATTTTAAACAATTCTTATGGTTATTATTAATTAATTAGTTATATAACAACAAAATTTAAATTTATTTTTATTTTTTATGTAATTTATATATTCTATTCATTAAGAGTATAAACAATATTAACCACTCTAACTTCTAACGTGGGAGCTCCATTGCGAAAAATCACTTTTCAAATAATAGTATAGAGTAGATCTCGACACGCGCAACTGCGCGGGTATTTGTTTCACTTTAAAAACATAAATATTTTTTATATCATTAGTAATATATATTATTAATGTTAATCATATATGTAAACTTGTATTTATATCATTATTTCAAATATAATAAATTTTTAGTTACATAATATCACTTAATCAATTGTTTCAAACCGTCGCATGTATTTGTCATTATTTTATTATATTTGTCTTCTTAAATTTGTGTTTGATTATTAAGAAAATTAATATATAAATGTATTTAAATATTTTTATATTTAACTTATGATAAATTTTCACCCGTGCTTCAAAGTGCAGGATTATCTTTTAACAATCTTTATATTTATTTATTTTACATATTGTATTATTTATATATAAAGCTTAAGATATATTAATTTTTATACATGTATTATATATTTTGTTAATGTTAATTTGCCCTGCTAACAAATTATATACTTTGGCATAAATGTTTTATATTTATCAAAATAAAATATATTAACTTATCAATTTAATATAATTTTATCATATTTGGCTCTATATATTATTTTATTTTAATATAATATATTATGATTATAAAATAAATTAAAGTTAAATATATATTAAGGTAATAATATGTCTCTAGACATTAAGAAAATAATTAAGTATTATATATATATATGTATTTTTTGTAATAAATATCTTGTTATAATCTTTTTCAACAGATTTGTTAGATTTTGTTTTAAGAAAAAAAAATATATATATATTGTAAAAGATATCAAAAGATATTATGATTAAAGAAGTTAAAAAAAATTTATACTGTTAGTCTTAATGAACTACATATAATAAAATTTTGAAAAGATGGTCCATTTTAAAATATCACACATGAAATAAGTCATGACTTCTGTTTTAATATATAAGATTTAGAAAGACGAATGATGTTGATGTGTATGTGATGCATCATAGAATTAGGATAATTATCATTTATTTGTATTATCTTTATTTTAATAGTTTTCTTATTTTAATTAAAATTAGATTTTTCATAGCTTTTATGTTTTCATATAAATAGCATCTTAGGCAGATGGTATATTTAGAGTTTGATAATTAATAAACTAATTTTTTCAATTATTCTATTTTGAGTTGCCTTGAAAAAGATTTGATTAAATTCATCTTCTTCGCGAAGTGGATCTCAAGAAACTAAAAAGGCTCTTGATTGATCCAATAACAGGTCTCTAGAATCCTAAGGTTACTTGATCGACCGTTCAAAATATCTATCCGCTCTATAGTCTTGTTGATTGATAGTTGCAATCTCTATCCTTTCGTGGACGAAAGTCCTTTTATCGAGAGATACTATCATGAGGTATATCGAGAGATATATGGCGATCCAATCTACGACATTTACAAAGATGATGAGATCTACAAAAAAATTGTAAAGATCCAGTTTATGATATCTATGAAAAATATTATTTTGATAATTTTATGGGCGCAAAAATAGGGAAAAATTTCGTCTATGCAGAAGACTTCAAGCATAATCAGATTGTAAAAATTATGCAAAATCAAATTGCTGAGAAGTTTCTGGAAAATCAGCAACGTGCAAAATTCATACAAAATTATATTCTAATGACAAGAATAAGATTGAAGAATCGAGGACGAAAATTTCTTGGATAATATCCAAATATCTTTATTATATATTTGTATATCTAGATAATTACTTTTATTTGTATTTTTCATATTTTATTAGTTTTCCTATTTAATTTAAGATTAGGTTTATAGATTTAAGTTTTTACAAGATTTAGACCCGCCCTTCAAAGGATGGGTATATTTTTTGTTTACATGTTTTTAATATACTTTTCATATTTGGTTTTTCTTTGTAATCATATTTTTGTAAACTACTTTTTAAATGATTAGCAAATATTTTGATAATTGTAGTGAATTTGTGCAGATTATAATATGTTTAACATTCTAATATAAATAATTTTGATTATGAAATATGTAATCAGATTTAAATGAAATCTGATTTTTTAAAAATTCATTAGCATTTTGAGTTTTTAGTTAAAAAAATATTCATACTCTAAAAACCCATATTGAACCTACCCGAAAGCATGGATCCCAAAACAGACTAAGTCCAGTATATATACTCAAAATATTGATATAAAATAGTTATTTGAATTTTGCTAAACCTATTTTGTAATATAATATTAATATATTATTTGCGATATTTTCATATTCGATCAGAATCCACGACCAGCACACTAAATCTAATGATATGCATATAATCCATCTCGTTGACAGAAAAAAAAAGATCCATCTCAAATTTTGACTTGAATTATAAAATTTCTATTTAAGAACTCCATAAAATCCTGGTAAAACTCTAAAAGTTCTTAGTTGACCCGTGATCTGGCCATGGTTGACCCGATAAACACCTAAATAAATTTAATGATCTTAAAAAATTAACTTAAATTTAATTTCATAATAACTTAGTTGAATAATTTGTATTTCATGAAACTACAATAAAAATCTAATTATATTAGGATATGTATACGACAATAAATCCAATAAGATATTCAGGTCTAGTGGTCGTGGAAGGGAATGTTAGCTAATTGGTCTTATGTTTGGATTTTGTGAGGGTTTTTTTGTTTGTTTTTAATTATTTTTATTTTATTAATGGCATAATCATAATAAAATTGTCTTCCTTCTAAAGACAACATTTTTAGGTTGCTGCAACTTTTTCCATGGTTGTCATCCGAGTTTATTCAACAACTTAGTCTTTTTCTTATTATTTTGTCATCAAATATATAGATTTGGTAGCTAGTATTCGATTGCAATCATTCAAAAAAAAAGTGATTTCTTTTTTTTTTTGAAACGATTCGTTTGGCGGAGATTAAATTTTTTCATTAATTATTTTTGGTAACTACTTATGTAACTAATCGGTAGGAAGAAAGATAATCGTTATATTATAAAACTTGAGTTATTTTTGGAAGATCGTAATAAAGAGAAATAAGAAATTGTTTTTAGAAGATACAGTTACTAAAGAGATTACAACGTTATAATGTTTTATTTAAATGGTTCTTTAAATAAAGGAAATCTAATAGTTGGACACAACCTTTTATCAACTGGTTATACCGGTGTTTTAATAGAATAGATATTGCTCATTTCAAACAAAAATCTATACCATAAAAACACAAAACCATACCTTCATTAAATTAATATACAGAATGTTGGTCTGTATAGTCACAAAGAATATTATTCTCTGTTTATAACATATAAAGATGATAAAGACTGGACCATTAGTAATAGAAAATGTGAATATAGTGGTAAAATACGCAGTATGTAAAGAACAAGTAATTGATTAGATCTGTTCAGTTTGGTAAAATACACAATATGTAACAATTATCTGAGCCAAGAATATAGTGAAAGCCTAAAAAAAATAATCGATGCATTAGAGAAAAGAATGCAATGACAGAGTTATGATGGCAGTGGCATGAGATTGTAATTTTTTGTGCAACTATAATGGGTAAGTACTATTTGTACTTCAGTCTTAATAGATTAGATTATAAATAGGCATTTAAGCTTAAAATCATATTTAGTTTTGTTTTGATTAATAAACAATTTTTGACTTTTAGGATAATAATATTTTCTATCTTTTGTATTGATTTGATTAGATTCATCAAACAAGAAGCATGTTCGAAGTGAGGATTCCATATAATTTTTTGATTGAGTTGGGAGGTCGTAAGTGTGGTTCCATAACCCCTTGGTTGAGTCCTGTTAATAGTTGATCACTATGCCGGTAAGAAAAAAAAAGACCCTAACTCTCTTTTTAAAGGCTTTTACGGAACATGATCTTTGCTGCTTAGGGGTTTTTCATGAGAAAAAGCCTAGGATAGCACTAACCCAAGTTTTTTGTTCCCAAACTAGCACTCAAAGCCAAAAGTCATAAAAAATATGTTTCATTTAATAGGCTCATTTACGCATATGCCCCTTTCTTTCTGTAATTATATTAAAAAAATAAAAAATTGAAAATCCCCATCGACGTCTTCTCCAACCCTCGACGTCATCTCTCTATCATCTTCTCCGGCATAACTCATATCCCTTACCATTATCGCCGTCGTTGTTTATCTCTTCCTCCAGAGAGATACCGCTCCCACTCAATTGACAGTGCCCGTCATCGCTACCACAGGCGCATGACTCCCTCTCCACCCCCCCCTCGCGGAAACGCCCTTGTCATGGCTCAGTGGAAGACAACAAGGAAAAGAATCACAAATGAGATTCTGTCAACGACGAGACTGCGAAGGAGAAAGCTAACAAGGAAGATAAATAACAACCAAGCAGCGGAGGAGAAGGAGAAGCAACTGAGGAAGGAATGAATGTGAATAAGATTGATATGATGAAGATGTTATAGATCCCTATTGGTTTTGACTCCACAAAACAGAAGCATGTTGAATGTGCTGACATCAGTGGGATTAGGGCTGTAACTAAGAAACAGGCAAGGCAGTATCGCGGTGGAGTTAACCATACTTTGCCTGCTGAGCGTAACCGCTAAGGTTAGGGTCTTCTCACAAAGCTTACAAAGTTCATGACTTTGTTGATGTTAGTTAGTGATACAAATATTTGGTGGATAATCTAGGTGAGATATAGTTACTTTGTACATCTTTTAGTACTATTAGTATGAATGAGTTAGTTTGTGTGGCTGCATTGAAGATGATGAATCATTAACATTGTTTAAGAACTCATTAGGTTCAGCATTTTGTTGCTCTCCATGTTAAAAAATTTTTGGGTATCTTTCCTCTCTATACAAGTGATCTCTATTTCAGGAGATATTCTTTTACAAAGTCTATAGTTCATTGAGTCGTTCTGGGCCTTTTGGCATTTTCGATATCCATCCTGGGGAGATGAAACCAGTCTTTTTTTTCTTTAGTCAGTTTGTTATCATTCTTTGACAATCATCTGAGCCACTAATGATTGCCTCTTACAATTATTAAGTTGTGCGAATCATTTACCCATTGTTCTCTCGATTGTTGAGTTTATAAAAAGAATGAGGAATACAGTGAATAGAACTGTTAACGCAAAAGATTCTTTATTGATTAATATACATGGTTAATGGCAGGTAAAGTCAATGGTAATTATTAACTCCGGAAACTCGACTGGTCAGTGTCTAGTGAAGCTAACTTAAGAGAGATATTTGCGATTCTGTTGTGACAATAGATTGGTTAATCTTATATTTCGTTACACCGAATTTTCTTGAAAGCTATCCTGAATGTTTGAAAAACCTTCCTAAAATTGATTTTAAAAAAAAAACAGTTTCACAAACAGAAGCAATCGTCTAGAAATGTCATAAGATAATTCACGATCCTACAAAATATATCAATATGCGAAAGCCAAACAAGTAACCAAACAAAACATTTTTCTAATTTGTTAAGACTGGATTTTTGCAAAAACTTTCCTGAAACTACACTAATCCTTCCTAAAATTAACAAAGCCACACAGATTCACAAGCACAAGCAATTGTCTAGAAATGTAAAAATAAATACATGAGCCTACCAAAAATATCAATATGTATAAACCAAACAAATAACCAAGAAAAATGTTTTTTTTTTCAAATTTGTAAATATCAGAAAAAATATTTTTTGGAAAGCTTTCTTGAAAGTTCACAAATCCTTATTAAAATTAACAAAGCTACACAGTTTCACAATCAAAAGCAAAACACTAATAATGTCAAAAGCAAATTCACACTCAGAATATTGCTCGTATATGTATGATGAAATTAAGTTAGATAATTTTGTGACAATGTCAAAATATTTTACTTCCTAGTCTAACATTTTACTTTTTTAATTAAATATTAAATTTTCAGGACGTCTTTCCTAAATATTTTACTTGATATCCTAGTTTTAAATTAAATATGAAATTTTCAGGAAACCCTTCCTGAATGTTTTACTTGCTATCCAAAATATTTTCAGGAAGCATTTCCTAAATATTTTACTTGTTAACCTAAAATTTTATTTTTTAATTAAGTATTAACCAAACAAGTAACCAAGCAAAACGTTTTTCAAATTTGTAGATATCAGAAAAAAAAAAGATTTTCTGGAAAGCTTTCCTGAAAATACACAAATCCTTAATAAACTTAACAAAGCTACACAGTTTCACAATCACAAGCAAGATATTAACAATGTCAAAAGCAAATTCACACTCAGGATGTTGCTTGTATATGTATGATGAAAGTATGTTAGATATTTTTGTGACAATGTCAAAAACAAATAACCAATAAAAAAAAGTTTCAAAATGTTGTTAACATCCGATGTTCTGGAAAGATTTCCTAAAATAATATAAATTCTTCCTGAAATAAAGAAAGAAACACATGCGCTCACACTTTCACAAGCACAAGCATAAACTCCTATGTGATTCTCTGGAACTCCCCTGGTTTAAGAATCTTCCTAAAGGTAGCGATGTAAGAAACACTTGAATGTTGGTTCACCGACACTGGTTTCGCCGCTGAACCAATGGGATACCTCAATTTACGCAGTGGCATGATAGGTTGAGAGAGATATTGCGATTCTGTTGTGACGAGAGATTGGTTCTTTTTAGAGATGAAGTGTATCAGCAGAACATATACAAAGATGAGAGACCCTTATTAGTTCCACGAAAGTAATTATTTTTTGGAAGCCCATCCCATAAATTGCCAAATGCCTTCCAAGTGTTTCAAGAAGACATGTATATACTATTAAGGTTTAAATATATTTCAGTGTTCAATACTAACAGATGGTACTCAGACTAGCGGCTAAAACACTACTCTTACATGAAAGTCACATGCCCCGCGAGTTTGATACTTCTAGGAAGTGGAATAATTTTCTGGAAGCCCATCCAGAAATTGCTAAATACTTTCCTATTTGTTTTCTGGAAAACATGTAGTTAAGGTTTAATATGTTTAGCAATGCCTTCCTATCTGTTTTCTAGAAAACATGTAGTTAAGGTTTAATATGTTTATGTTTTAGATACTGATAAAATTTTTGGAAACCCATCCTGAATATCACAAATGGCATCCTAGATAATATATAATTATATTTGTGAATAAATAAGTCCACATTTCTTATATTTGTGAATAAATAAGTCTACATTTGTTTTCAAAAAGAATATCCATCGTAACCTAGCGGTTAGCCCTCTACTCTTACACAACTTGTATCGCCCATTAAATATGTCTTCGGTCCCTTTGGAAACAAAACCCTTTTCTGTTTTTTAACTAATATAAATATGTTTTTATATCAGTTTAATTATAACACTTTGCAAGTATAACACCCTTGGCATAGCGGCTTCACACTAGGATTTTCTTTCTTAGAGTTCTCGGGTTCACTATGATACTTTCACAGTTAATTCATTTTTTGAAATAAAGGTTTATGTTTACTCATTTTATTTTCTGGAAACCCATCCTAAAAATACCATAAGCTATCCTAGACAAGATATGTGTTTTACAATGATAACATATTTTAACACATTTTTGATAGAATTTACTGACAAAGATTCACGAAATCCTAAAATTTCTTTAATAACAACCTAAATGAAAAAAAACATTGTCATCATTCATCACAAACTTCTTACTTGTCCAAATCAAAATCAAAGTTCAAAACATATTCTTAGCATGACATGTATTGAATCTCCCATCGTGTTGTTGTCCTTTGTAACCAAGCAAAAAAATCAGATTTTTTAGCATCTGATTTTCGAGAAAGCTATCCTGAAATATTGAAATACTTTCCTGAATATTTTTTTAAAAAAAATGTATGGAAATCTATCCTGAAACTTTGAAATACCTTTCAATGATTATAATATTAGTGGTCTTGATATCTCTGTGTACAAACTTCAAAGGGGATTGCTCAGAGAGAAACGCTAAACCTTGTGCAATCCCACTGCAAATCTTAAACCTCTTAGGCCAGTCTAGTAGACGTTGTTTATGCTTTGGATCTACAACATTGCAAACAACAAACACATTTTCTTTAGAACTAAAGCATCAAAAGAAATTTCTTAAAAAAATTCTAAACACTACAAAGTTCATAAGCACAAGCAACAAGAGACTAACAATGTCATAAGCAACAA
>JABAYD010023576.1:0-13164 GCA_014822095.1 Diplotaxis tenuifolia
ACCGTTGATTCCTCTTGCATACCCAAACTCATCTCTAAATATGTCATACTCATCCTTCCTCTCCCACTGGAGTCCTTTGACTCGGTGTCGGTTATTGTCACGTACACTATGTTCTGGGTAGGTATCGATCGATGTCTGATATTGTCTATCGATCAACGGGAGGGTTACCCTGTCCGTCGATTTTGGGAGTGCTTGGTCGGTCGACGGATGCTGGAACCGGTTGTCAGGTCCATTGTCCATCTTAAGAATGCTTGCTATGTCCTACCTGGATGCTTGAATAAACCTTCCATCCATGGCTCGTACGTCACCTTCTGGATAACTTGGATCTACATAGTATTATTTAGATAGAGAGTTAGGGTTAGAATTGAGGTCAATCAATGCGGCATGGTCTGCGCTGATCGATGCCTGGTGAGTGTTGCCGGCTGTGGGTTGATCAGTTGCTACACTTCTGCATATTTCATGAGGAAGATTGTATCTTGTTCCTCTCTTGTTGTGCCTCGAGATGGTATTAGGGTTTTGCATTTTGCCTGCTTCTTTGGTATGAATAATTCTTGTATCTGCAAGGTCCCTTATATACCACTCTCATGCCTTTTTACGAATTGGACAATTTCCAATTATGTTGAAGTAAGTTGCCTTACAATTGATCATGGCGTCATATGGAAAATCGATTGATGGGCGCGTCCATTTTGCTGATTGAGGTAGCGTGTCAATCGATATGGTAGTGCTCATGTCGATCGATTCTGATGCTTTCATTCTGTAAAAACCATCTATCCTCTTCAAGTAGAGCATGGATCTCAATGGCACGTTCCTCTTCGTAGTCCTCATCATGCACTTCCTCATGCCCTTCATGGGTTGGTGAGTGTATATAGCAAAACTCTTGTGGAAACCACTGTCTGCCCAGCTGCCTATGGAAAAACTTTCCTGTGATTGGTCGGTTTGAAAAGCGAAACTAGGGTACCAGTGATCCGGTAGGGTTTCATGTTTGGTGCATGTTGCTCGATGTGTTTAGCACAATCGGTCGTCTCCATGTGAGCTGTGGCAGTCGATGACATCCTGTGCGTATCGATCGATCATGTGTAATCGATTTCATATTCGGCTCCAAAATGGCATGCGGCGATGCATATGTGATCGACTCCAGTCTCCAATAAGTTGACTTGCTGTTTGAAAACACGAACAAGGTCATAATAAATGTTCGAATCGACTAGAGTTAGGCATAACCTGTTTGTGTTCATGTCACAAATTGCTTATACGGTGGCCATGCATGCTCTTCCAGGTAGGAGGGATGAATTTCATTCAGCTTGATATCTAGGAAATGAAATCTACAGGAACTATGGTGTTACCAATTTGCACCTCAAGGTCTTTGATGATACTTCCTAAGTTCATTTGAGAACAGTCCACAAAAGTGAATGATTCTTCTGAAGGTTCTACTTTCAGACCCAGCTGGTCTGCCATAACCTTAGGTAGGATGCTAATTGATTCTCATGTATCACATAGTGCATGTGGGAAATCAATACTTTTTACCTTACATGGTATTGCAAATTTCCCAGGGTCACTCTTCTTCTTTAGTGTAGTGATCCCTTGATTCATCATGTCCCGAACATGATGAAACATTCTCTTAATGTCCTCCTCAGTCTTATTTGTTTCTCTGAAGAACATTCACAATCTGTGGGTGAATTAAACCTCTTCAAAGGGTTTGTACAGTGTGATCTTGAGGAAAGGGTTTGTATAGTGTGATCTTGAGGACCCTCTTAGTCAAACTATCCATCTCCTTACTATTAGGCTCTCTCTTCAGATGTTTAGGAATCTTTTCTTTTCGTTCCTTAGTGTTCTCCATGTGGTAGCCTTATCAACTTCCATAGGTTCCTATGAAGTATCTGAAGGTTTACTCCTGGTATCTGGTAGGTTAGGTGATGGTTTGGTTGGTGATTGGAGTGCTTTGGTTTGCGATATGTCAATGGGTGGTAGTCGCACTCGGTAAGTAAGACGCTCGTGTCGATCGATGCTAACAGTAGCGTGTCGATCGACGTCAGTATCTCTTAAGCGATCGATTTCTGGCTCAAGATATCGATCGATGTTAAGTCGGTAAGAGCTGGGCGGATGTGGGTGTCAAGCTATGAAATCCTCATGTGTTAAGATCTTAACTGCTTTGCACTCGCAGGTAATTCTTAGAAGCATATTGATCGATGCTGTGATAATCGTGTCGATCGATCAAGTTCGCAAATTGGCGATCGATGCACCTGTGTTGGTGTCGATCTATACTAAACTGTTTCATCGAATTCATGCGAGTGTTCATCTTCAGAACGGTTTCCTTGTAGCATCTCATGCTTCACCACTTGCCAGAAATCATCATCAAATATGGCATTGACGTGGTGTTTCCCTGTTTCACCCCCTACCTCTTTATTTAAGGCTTCTTGCCTTCTTAAAGCTTCTCCAATATGAACTACTTGTGTATCAAGCTACTTCACTTGAGTTCCCAATGTCTCAATTTTGGTGTTCAGATTGGTGTAGAGAGCATCTATCTTCCCATTAAAATCTCCAATGAGCTTTTGATGTCCCTCAAGAGCTTGGTCAAGCAAAGCTTCAAACCTTACTCTCTCTATTCTGTGGTGGATTTTGGTAGTAGGAATTTTCATTGCTCATGTTGTTACTGTGGTGGTTTCCGATATTGTGAGTTCAGGTTTAAGGTATTCCTCTGACCATTACCACTGAATTTCATGTTCCCATCTTTTGGTTTCCAAACCTCTGAAATTCAGTTCATCCAATGTAGTTCACATCTTCTTCAAACTCATCATCTACAGCTTCTGCTTCCTCAGTTGAGCAGACTTGCTTTCTAAGGAGCTTGTTGACAACATCTAACTTAGCTTTCAGCTCCTCCATTTGCTCACTTCCTAGAGCTGCAACAGACCTCTTAGAATCAGTGTTTTTGGTGATGCTGTTGTTGGCTAAGTTCTCTATAAGTCTCACAGCTGTTTTTGGGTTCCTGGTGTTGAAGTTTCCTTCGCTTGCTGTATCGAGAGCCATATGATACCTCAAGACAATACCTCTATAAAAGGTGCTAAGTAGTTGTTCCTCATTGAACCATGGTGTGGACAATCTCGCTGATAGAACTTAAATCTGATCCATGAGTCTTTAAAAGACTCACCAGGCTTCTGTGTGAATGTAGCAATCTTGCTTCTAAGTTCTTCAGCACGCGCTTCATCGAAGAAGTTAAGTAGAAACGCGTTCATGATGTCAATCCAGGATGTAAGAGATCATGTTGGCTGCTTGAGCCAGTGTGAAGCTTCTCCAGCAAGTGAATACTGGAAGAGCTTGCATAGAAGATAATCCTCAGGGATTCCCTTGACTCTAATGGCAGCAATGAGATCCTCGAACCTCTCAAGATGGTCCATAGGATGCTCATGGGGTAACCCACAGTAGGGTTTCTGTCCCACAAGTGTGTAGTACTGCGGTTTCAACTCAAAATCATTCTTCTGGATGTTTGGAAGTCGAATAGCGGACATGTTGGAGTAGTATTGGTCTGGACGGTTAAAATATGCCAAGTTCATTGGTTGAGTAGCCTCTGAAGCTTAAGTATCCAAATCAAGGATTACAGTCGCCTGATTATCTAGTCTTTGACCTTCTGCATGACGCAGATGACCGTCTTGGTCATGCAGGTCTCCATTTTCTTCGGCTCTAAGGATCAGAATCGCAACCATGTCTCGTGGCTTAGTATCAATCGATGTGCAAGGTGCAGTATCGGTCGATATCGAAAGTATCAAATCGGTCGACGTAGAAGTACGGATGTCAAGCGATGTAGAAGCAGATGCGGTTGACGTTGGTTGGCGGATATCGGTCGATGTAAGAAGCAAAGCATTGATCGATTTGGAACGGCTTTCTTTACGGATTGAGCGTTCCAAGCTAGCTGGATCCTCAGAAATAGCAATTGTCCTTCCTACTCATGGTACTGTTGGGCATGTACCTAGAATATCAAGAAAAGGAGAATTATCAGAAAGGGGGTTTAAATTAAGTAAAACCAAGAATTACAAAACTAAATCTAATGGCGATCAAAGCTCTCTGGCAATAGCGTCAAATTTGATCTCACTTAAATTACCCTAAAGAGTGAATACTCTCTCAAATAAGAGGTTCAACTCTAGAACTTAGCGATCGAATCACGAGGAGCGAGGGAAACAATTAAATCTAATTTAATATAAATCTAGGTTATGTTGGTTTTAATAAAATGCAGATTTAGAAGAAAACAATTTAGATTAGTCAGAGATATCGCTCTACTAATGATGATTGAGGGGTTTTGGAGCTTAAGAGAAATGAATTAGACTTAGGGTTTTTATTCAGGTTTAAGACATTATAATCCTATAGGTGTTGACAGCTGTTTGCATGATACTACAGAGCTCAACATAATAAGAACAAGTTCATCATCTTTTGCAATGTTTGAAACGAGTCTATTGACTAACATCGACCGATACAGCTTTTGCTTCGTCGATCGATTATCCTATAGGGATATTGGTCGATGCGCTTGTAGTTAAGCTTTACGTGCGAGTTGAATAAGGTTCAGTTAAGTATTATTAGATTAACTATCAATAAACTTAACAATAAATTGCTTAACATGATAGATTTGGAGTAATGTTGTTTGAGGTTTCTCAAGACATCCTAATTCCTTAGATCAAGTTTCTTGGTAGCAGTTCTAGAAAACAAGCATTAAGAACATCATCATCAATTAGTATCACAACTAGCAATCCTATAGTTGGGGGCTAATCCCCAGTTACAAACACAAATCTCTCTATGATATTCTCTCCAAACCTATGAATCCTTAAAACTTTTCGTGGTGAAAAAAAAAGAATACAAAAAAGCTCTCTTTGCCCTAAACACTTTGACAAAGTATAAATACTATGGTTAAAATTTGTCAGGGGTAAACTCGTAAATAGGTGAAATTTTGGGCTTCAAGTCGGCTGAATCACGTATTGGACTTCTATTTCTTCGGTGTCGATCGATGTCAAAGGGTGTGCATCGATCGATTATTAACTCTCCATGCCGACCTTAAGTAATGGTCGATATCAGCTTTGGATGATGTCTTCTAGTATACTCCAAAATGCTCCAAAGATTTCTCTTTCTCTCAAATCACTCCTGAACCTATAAATATGCTAATAATACTGTAGAATATAATAATTAGATATTAAGACACTTATATACCATGGCTAAAAGAGGGATAAATCCATGGTATATCAATACTCTTCTTTACCCAATTCTAAGTAACTTCATATCCAGATATTGTCTTGGATGGGTTATCATTTCCATTCCCTCCACATTCCATAGATTTTGATAAACATTTTATATTATTTATAGTTTCACAAAATATTTCTTCTCTGGTCAACCACGGTGGAGGAGGATCTAAAACTGGTTCTCCCTGTGTTGAGTGTTTTTCGGGTAAGGATGATCTGCATCTAAAAATCTTCAATGGCAATCAAACCAGATACGTTTCCTTCCGTTAGATAACTAGAATGCATCAGTCTCATCTTGACAATACGGACACGCCAACCGACCATGAGTCGTCCAACCTAAAAGCATTCTATAAACTGGAAAATCGCTTATCGTCCACATCAAAATTGCTTGCATTTTGAATCTTTCTTTCATTGAAATACCATATGCCTCCACGCCATCCGTCCATAACATTTGTAATTCCTCAATAAATGGCTGAAGGTAAATATCTAAGCTATTCCATGGATGTTTTGGCCCAGCAATTAGCACCAAAATGTAAAAGATTTCTCTTTCATACACATTCTCGGAGGCAAATTGTATGGAGTTACAATAACGGGCCAAAGGGAATTTGTTTCTCCATTCATACCAATTGGAATGAACCCATCAGTTCATAAGCATAGATAAATATTCTGGTTTTCAGCAGCAAATCCAGGATATACCTTATTAAAGTGTTTCCACGCTATGGCATCAGATGTGTGATGCATTTCGCCTTCCAGAGTCACATGTTCCTTATGCCACCGCATATTGGAGGCAGTCGCCTCGAGTTGGTATAAACATTTAAGACGTTCTGCAATAGGCATGTAAAACATTCTCTGATTTGGCTTGTTTTTTCTTTTTCCGTTGTTCGGATAGTAGCGATCTTCTCCACAAAACCTACAACTAACCAACTTTGCATCTTCCTTCCAAAATAGCATACAATTCTTCACGCAAACATCAATCTTCTGTACGGGTAACCCAAGCCCTCGTGTCAGTTTCTTTGTCTCGTAATATGTTGCTGGAGCATTATTCGGCTGCGGAAGAATTTTTTAAATACTTCAGATATCTCATCTACACAAGCTTCCGCCAAATTATAATCCGTCTTCACTTTCATCATCCACGAAGCAAGAGACAACTGAGTTATTCCGTCTGCACACACTTCGTAGAGAGGTTGATTGACTGCTTCAAAAACACTATCACGATATGGCTCTGCTACGTCCATCCCTGCTATAGGTTCCGGTATGTATGGTGACGCAATCTCCGCTGGTACTTTTGGATTACCCCGGTAGTGATCTTCATGAGCATTCCAAATAGGATTCTCCCACATTTCCTCTTCACCCGTTGAATTATTCGCTCCAGAACTGTCACTAATAGTGTAGAATTTCTCTCCGTTACTCGTCCAAACATAATAATTTCCCTTAAAACTATGTAAGAATAGATGTCTTGAGACAACATTTGCATCTCGTTGCTTCACATTTTTACATCAAGCACACGGACACAATAATGTTTGCCGATCTTCTTAATCTGCATGATTACTCGCAAATTGAAAAAAAAATGCGCTAATGCCTCCGAGAAATACTTCTGAAACGGAATTACTCTCAGGATCAATCCTGTGATCCATCAGTTCCCTTGAATCTAAGTAGAAAGACATAGTTTTGTTGAGAAAATTTGGTTGAAGAACAAAAGTTCTTAATGTTTCACACATGAAGAGTATATATTTTAGAAATTAGCCACGATGTAGCCACAAAATGCTCATGGCTTTTTAAAAATATCACTTCCAATCGAATATTTCTTTGTTGTGTACTGCATAAAGTTAATCTAGCCATGACACAGCCATGATAAAAGCGTGGCTTGTCACATTGTTGCACATAACACTGCCGTTTTGATGCGGCACAAAAAAAAACAAAACTTAGCCACGGCCACTTAAATTGGCCTTTGCGTGGCTATTTTGCATTCCACGAAAATTTCATTGCTATTTCGTGGCTAGTAGCCACGGTTTTTTCGTTACTATTTTGTGGCCTTGTTTTAGGTTTACCATGGCTACAACGTGGCAGTGTCGTGGCTACAACGTGGCGGTGTCGTGACTTCTTTTTGTAGTCACAGTTTTGTAGTGGCACTTCCGTGGCTATGTGGTAGATTTCTACTAATGTTGCTAGCTAGAATACTCAAGCACATATACTACTCTAAGTCAAATCCCCAAAATGCAGAGCTAGGATCAAAACGCTCATACAATTGGCGAAGTATCCATGAAACTCAGAAGTTGATAATAAGAAACGAGAGAAATACAAACATTTGGCTAGATTAGTGGGTACAAAATTAATGTGTGAAATGAGTATCGCACAAGTGTATAGTTATGTAACATCAGAAATTCTATACAATTATAAAAGTTTCTTACTAATAAATTTAAAAATATTATACACAAACATATAAATTAAATTTCTTTAACGTATAAGAAAAGAAGAATAAAAAAGTTATAAAGAAACGGCCATCCATACACATTTGATTACGAGGAAACAAGCTTATGCCAAGTTAATTTTAAAATTGTTATTATTTTATAAAATAGATTCTGATTAAGGTTTATATATAAATATGATTACAAAGAAACACAAAATATAATTACCAAAAAAACTCAATGTTTTTTTTAAAAAAAAAATATATATATATATATATACCAAAGGGCGGGTCAATCTAGTTGTTACTTAATCTTCAAATCATTTGATAAACTGTCAAACATGTAATGAGCTATCTTAGCTCTTTTATTTTGTGGGCTTTTATATTCTTATTCAAAGTTTTGGTGTATTTTATTTTGTTTAGTTGAATTTTAATTAGTAACTAGATTTTGACCCGCGCTTATAAAACGCAGAATTATTTAAGTATTTTAAGATTTGTACATATGTTTAATTTATGTGTTTGATCTATTTTAGTTGTTTTAAAATATTTAGTTTTTTTTTTAGGTTTTCAGAAGAGTTTGATACGTGTTGTGCTTAATTTCTATTCAACTACTCCCTCTATTTCATATTAGTTGTCGTTCTGAGTTTATGCACACAGATTAAAAAAACATTTAATTTTACATATTTCAAAATAAAAATACTATTACCAATACACTTAACCATATATCAACCAATAGAAAAATAGAATAGAGAATATTATCAATAAATTTTGCATTGAAAACCGAAAACGACACTTATTTTGAAACAAAAATTCTACTCGAGAACGACAAGTAATTTGACACGGAGGGAGTATTTAGATTTCAAATATTTTTTTATTAAAACTGTTTCTTATTATATTCTACTATACATGTTTAATTACCATCTAAAATTTTTGAATATTCATATTATTTAAAATATAAGTTAGGTGTAATTGTATTGAATTATTTGATATGCTTTAAAAAATGTGAGTATTAGAAGTTAACTTTAAAAGTTTTAATATAATTAGATAATTTAAACTTGAAAAAGGAGTTAGTCAATGTAACACGAAACATGCAATCCAGTTTTTGATTAACATGGTTTGAACAATAAATAAATTTTATCATGAACACGTTAATATGGTTTAGTTAAAAAGTAAATATATTTTTTACTAAAAAAATCGAAAGTTAAAGCTAAATATGATCACAACATATCTTAACAAAATCACAATATATAACATATTTAAATAAAACATGCCAAAACTGAACCCGGATGTAATTGGAAGATCTTTTTCATTTAGTTCAAATGATTAAGTTATATATCAAATAAAGTAATTAAATTATTAATCATACATAGGAATGGCATTGCTTGTGAATATCAAATCAAATCAAGGGTAAAATCTTATTTGTACTTCACTTTTAATAATTAGATACTATTTTGTTTCATCATCTTGTAAAATTTAAATTATAGCTGATTAATTTTAATTATATATAGTACATATCTATGTCATGTGCTAAAATATATTTAACATTGTGTATTTTAATTTTAAAAGTTAAATTAATAAATAATAATTAAAATTAATCACTGATTAATATCTCAAAAATCTCTGATTTATTGTTTAGACACTAGGTCTTAATCGGCTGGATGTATAGCGCTTAGTGTGTTCTTAAACAAGAATCTCAGTATATAAATATATATAAATTAGAAAAACAAGAATACCAAACCAGAACTGAAACACCAAGGACCGTCAAATACCAGTGATATGATGTGGCAGAAGATCATGCAATTCTACTTAGCAAGCAAATATTATGCGGAGCAGCATATCGCAGGTCTCTCTCCTCCGGGTGAAATGCTGGAATATTTTTAATGAGGCAAAAATCATTATGTCGTACTCGTACTCATGCTCACAAACTCCTCTCTATTCTGATGCTCTTCATATGGGTGCCTAGTGTCGAAAGTGCCCCTCCCTACCTGACCGAATTAATTAATTAATTAAAATTGAGATCCTCCTCATTATTTCCAAATGGGGACTTATCTGTTTTTTCTCTCTCATCCGCGGGATTCATCGTCGCTCGTTTATCATCGAATCCGTTATCATCGCTTAGCTCGGTTGAATTCTTCTGCTTGGATGCTGAATCATTGAGCAATTGATTCCGTTTACAGGGTATGTATCTTAAATCGTTCCTAACTCGTCGTAACCCAATATTTAGAATCCACCATACACGATCGACTTACAGAGATTCCAATTAGGAATAAATTTACAATTCTAATTGGACTAGAGTAATTGATGATCGGAATGTATGAATGGTCTGTCGATTAGGGAATTGGATAATTAACAACTGTAATCATAAGAAAAAGAAGAAAAAGAAAAGATAGAACGTCGTGAATCCAAGCTGATAAAACGAATTGAAGAGGAAGAAAACGAATAGCTAGAACTAGAAAAATTGGAAAAGTTGGGAAAAGTTGGAAAAAGTTAGAAAAAGTTGGTTACTGACAAAACTATGTAACAAGGTATAACTTTGTATAACTAACATGCTATAACTGCATAACCAGGAATAATCATGTATAACTTAATGGTTAATTTCTTTTTAATTGCAGATGAGTCTTTATTCTACAAACATACACTTTGATTATGACGGACATTACTCTAAGTCTGGAGATAATTATGAATGGATTCCAACCGATGGTTGTTTGTATGCTATATCCTTTAGAACATCATCATTGGAGGAGATCACTTATTCGTTGTTGAAGGAGAGGATATGCAGGTAGATGTGAATAGATCCGTTTACGAAGAGGTTGAAATTTGGTTACATTCCACTGGTAGTGGAACTTAAGAGACAATCATATATTTTGGATGATGAAGATGTGTTTGCTTATCTAACATCGGTGGATAAAGAACAAAGAAGAAGTATTTTGCATGTAGAGGAAACCTAGGAATTGGAAATAGCTCAAATGACCGAGCAACTATCGAGAGTTGAGAATGAAAGCTCATGTAGTAGGAACTATGGTGAGCGTAAGAGTGGATATGGAGAAGAAGATAATGTGGTTACTGGTTTGGAACATAAAGAACACAATGAACATCCCCACAAGAAACACAAGAGGAAACGATGAAAGATCAGATTTGTATTTTGTGTTGTGCAACTAAGTGAAACTTTATCCTTTACTGGCATAAGTACGATAGGTAAACTGAGTAATAGGATTGTAAATTTTAAATTTGTTACGAAAGTACTAAGATGGTATTTTATGAGTTATTTTTGGGTTGTGTTGATTATGATTTTATCAGAACAAAAAAAAAAATCTTGTTGCTTATTAGTAAGTTTGATGTCGGATGACACTGTCTTCTTATATGTTTTTACTTAATATTGACCTTGTCTCATTCGAAATCTTACTAAGTAATGAAATCGAGTTTTTGTATACATGGAGAAATGAGAAATGAATCTAGTATACAGAACATAACTAGTATAACCATAAAATCAGTCATTGTAATAGAGCAAAACCAAAATTAATGGAAAAAATTATAAATTACAACTTTGATGTTTTCGGTAAAACTGTAAAGTTGGTGAAACTTCAATCACGAAAATACTAGGATAAAAATTTACCGCCCACCAGCTTTTCGAATTTTTAATTTCGCTCTCTTCCTCCTTTCCCAATCCAATTAGTACTAAAACCCTTACTTTTGCGTTTTCCCCCATTCTCTCTAGATTTCATTTTCTCTCTCTTCCATTTATCTCTCTTTTTCCCTCTCTCTCTCTCCCTCAACCGAAAATCCCCCAATGTCGAACCCAATTACGTCCGCTTCATCTTCCTCGAATGGTGGTCGGAGACGACGACTAAGAAATCCGGGAATACCTAAGAGGTGTTGGTGCGGGGAGAGCATCACCGAGCATATCTCCAAATCCGCTCCAAATCCATATCGCCGGTTTTATCGGTGTCTCGAAGGGGCAAAAAAGAGGGTAACGTCCGTTTAGCTTTACTTATCGAAAAGTTGTTCTCGTAAATATTTTGAAAAAAAAATGTTGAAATGTTGTAGCTCGAGAACGACGACCACGTCTTGAAATGGGTCAACGAAGCCTTCATCTATGAGATAGAACAGTTGGATTACCAAGTTCGAATGCTAGAAGAAGGAGTTCAATTGCTCCAAGCAACAACAACAATAAGCAGTGAAGGTCCCAAAATAATGCCTAAGATAATGATATCAGGATGTTGTGTTGTTATTATCATCATTGTCTTTGTAGTTATCGGTATAATTAGGTACTTCAAGTGATTATTCGATTCCTAAAGCTAGTGACTTTGTCAAACATTCTGTTTTCTCTAAGTTGTTTGTAAATTATGCTAAGTTAAACATTATGTTTGTCTAAGTTTTTCCTAAGATTCTCCTAAGTTATTCGAACTTAAACTACTTCGAAGAATGGTCAATTGAAAAAGTTTCTCAAATGTTTATGATGTTGGACAATTGAGCAATTGAACCTAACACAAAATTTGACCTTGTTATATGAACACCAACTTTCAAGTTAAGTTGAACTACTACGAAGTTTGCTAAACTTAAAAAGTTTCACAAAAATTGACTTGGTTATACGAACACAGACTTCATGAAAACTAATACATTAGACGAAACCTTACAAAGGCCCTACAGCCCCGTACTTCCGAACATAAGGGTCACTGTTATTGACTGATTGTCTGAACTCCTCTACCTCCGGCAAGGGCGGATTGAACTTGAAGTCAGATAAGTCCCCCTCTGTCTCAAGCCATTCTTCCTTAGGACCAAAATAAGCTGTATAAATGAGTTTAGAAAAATGTTTTAGTCAGCTAACGCATTTAAACCTGAACACATAAGCATAAACTTCACTTACGAAAATAGTCGCGGACCCTCCACATCTTAAGGACCACAACCACCTGTCCACAACCTCCTCTCTTTTCAAACCCTTCCTGGAAGGAATAAGCATGTTTCCCAGTTGCCACACATTTCATCCGACTCTCACTATGATGAATAAATAAGGTGAGTTAATTACACGTCAACTACATTAATGCAAACATTTTACTTTGTTCATATGTTACTTAATACTTACATGTTGTCCCTTATTTTAAACACCATCTTTGGACTTTCAGGATCATTGTTATGGGCTTCCGTCTTAAATACCACTCCCATTGTATCTACCAGATAAGTATATTCGATGTCGTTACTTACATCTACATAAAATATATTTATTAGTTAGAATTCATACCTATGGAAAAAAATTTCTCCTTGTAGGTCATGTGAGGGATTGCATGGATGCTTTTGAACTCAAAGTAAAGCTGATCGTTCAGAGGATCGATGATGCGGATTTGGGTATGGCCAGTAGCAGTTAGTCTGAATTTGGATTTTTCCCCCTTGAAACCTGGATAGGCATAACCAACTTCTACAATAAAGATTTCCACCCATTTTCCCTCTTGCTTCTCTAGGCCTCTAAACCTATCTCCAAATACATCATTGATGGTCATCTCCATCTTGGTCCCCTGCATAAATTAAGTTCAACGAGCGAGTTTATATTTTCCA
>JABAYD010023588.1:0-13042 GCA_014822095.1 Diplotaxis tenuifolia
GTGAATCAATGGGCATCTCATTAAGATCAATGTCGATCTTATTTGGATTATCTTCCTTCGGTTTATAGGAGACACATAACCTAGTTGACTGATGCTTCTTACAAAACCCTAGAAATTTGTGCACTTGGCTTGAGTTTCCGATTGATGTGTCCATCAACCAATAGGTATGTAACTTAACTCCAAATCAGCATCCTTATCTTCAAAACCAAAATCCTCTATAACAACTTTCTGTAACTCTTCCAGAGAGGACTTCAATTGCAAAGCAAGTAACCTTCCCCCTTTCTTTTCATCAGCAGAAAACTTCCAACCTGAAGCTACAACCGATTCCCAAACACCAACTGAAGCATAGACTTGAATCATGGTAGAAACAAGGTCAAGACTCTGAGAAGATCGAGGAGAATGGAGAAGAGGCGTGAGAAGTAACCGTGAGAATATTTTCCAAAGATTTTCCTTTTTCAAAAAATTTTCCTTTTTAAAAAACGTTTTTTGCCTCTGAATTTTCTTTTTTTTTTAAAAAAAAAATGAGATTTAAATATGGAAACAGAATATTTCCTAATATATTCTTGCTATATTTCCGGATCTAATAATATTTATCCGTAGAATATAGATTCTACGAAGGGTAGAACTGTGTATAAAGCTGTGAAATCGGTTTCTACATACATTAGAACGTAGTGAAAATGTAGATTCTGATTTCTACTGGTTTTAGATTTAAGTAAAACCTTAGATTTCAATTTCTACGTTTATTAGAACACTATGATAAGCGTGGAATGTGTATTCCAAAAGCCTTTAGATTATGGTTATCTCCGTAGAAAAGGTATTCTGCTGTTCGTAGAAATAGTGAAAAAGTGGATTCAGTATTCTAATCCGTAGAATATGGATTCTAATGTCGGTAGAATAATATATGAAGTTTATTATATACACATTTTTAAAACAGGAAAAAAAAATATCACTATATAAATATAGGGGTTTCATCATTATGTACTATTTAAAAAAAAACTTTGACTCATAAATCTTTTTTTTTAATAATTTCAGAAATAAATAAAGGGTACTAGAGTCAAAATTAGTACAAAGTATAATTTAGACTAAGGGGACAATGTCCAAAACTATTCGGTCTAAAAAACAGTTTCCCCAAAATTTTAACAAGAAGTAGCATTAACATTATTAGTTTTTTGCAACAATTTTAATTATCTATTTTACTATTTCTTCTAGAAATTATAAACTTGTCTAATTATCTAATTTTAAAAAACATTTGCAACAATCTTCACTATCTAATTTAATATTTCTTCTAAAAATTTTACTAAAACTTTTAAAATGTAAATATTTATGTTTTTTCTATGTTTATTTTAGTTTTTCTATGTTTATTTTAGTTTAATTATACAAATAAGTTATTTTTTTAAAATGTGGATTGTAGTAAATAGAAAGAAATTATGTCTTTCTTATTTAGTTATATATTTGTTTCATGAATTAATTTGTTTTTCATTATATTTTTTTAAACTAATGATTTACACGATGTAAAAGAAATAACTTATTCATTATAAAATAATATTTAAGACTTATAAATAGATAATATGAAACTATTGTTACTACGTATAAATATACATTTTTCTTATAATCTCCTATGTATGATTTAGATGTGAAAACGAAGTTAACCATGATATCAAAATAATTGATTACAATTTTTTGAAATAAATATTACTTACTAACTTATAAAATATAATCCTTAAAATAATTTTATTATACATAAGAAATTATGGTATATTGACTGTATTTTATTATTGAATAAAGTAATTTGTTTTGTTTATTAAATATTTATATATATATACATATTTAAATTGTATATTATAATGGTTTAGCATAAATAAAATAGCATTATAATAAAAATGCGAGTAAATAAAAAATAATATAAGTTTATTTTAAATGTTTAATTTACTTTTAGCAAAAATTGGCATTAAGATTCTGAATTAATTGCAAAACCTTTAATTATCTATTTTACTATTTCTTCTATAAATTATAAACTTGTCTAATTATATAATTTTTGAAAAATATTTGCAACAATTTTAATTATCTAATTTTATTATTTCTTCTAGAAATTATACTAAAACTTTTAAAATGTAAATATTTATGTTTTTCTATGTTTATTTTAGTTTACTTATACAAATAAAAAAAATTTAAATAATGTCGACTGTAGTAAATAGAAAGAAGTTATTTTTTTATCTTATTTTGTTATTTATTTTTTCATGAATTAATTTGTTTTTTCTTTATATTTTTTTAAACTAATGATTTACACGATGCATTAGAAATAAATTATTTATTATAAAATAATATTTTACTTATAAATAGATATGAAACTATTGTTACTACGTATAAATATACATTTTTCTTATAATCTCCTATGTATGATTTAAATGTGAAAACGAAGTTAACCATGATATCAAAATAATTGATTATAATTTTTGAAATAAATATTACTTACTAACTTATAAAATATAATCCTTAAAATAATTTTATCATACATAATAAATTATGGTATATCACTGTATTTTATTACTGAATAAATTATTTGTTCTGTTTATTTGATATTTAAATATATATATTTATACATACATAATTCAATTGGTCAAGAATAAATGTAGATGATGAAGACGTGTGTTAGTGAATTTATGTTTACGCAAAAAGTACATTCTTTGAAAATATTAGAAACATAAATTAAAACTGTTTTTAATTATTAAAATAATCTGTTAGAGCTATTTAATAAGTAAATTCTAACTAAAATATGAATTATAATAAAATTATATGATGATTCATTTTGATTATATAACACCAAAAATTACTTTACCCGATTTTCTTAACCAATTGAATTAGTTAATGACTGTTTTTCATAACTGTAGTGACCTGTCTTAGTTAACCAATTGGTTTAGTTAATGAATTAAATAACTTTTGAACCAAATAATTTTTTTGTGTATAGGTGTGCCTACACACCCAATTATTCTTTTTCTTTGGTCAAGACATACCTAATTATTTATAGCTTCCTTATTCTATGAAAATTAACGCCGCCATTGTTATCAATCTAATCTATCATCTTCCTCTCACTTGTCTAATACTTTTCTCCTCTTTGTTCCCTTCTCATCCTTGTTTCATGTGCTTCCAACACTTCTCGGCTACGTATGTTAAGTGGAGTAAAAGATGGTGTTGTTAATTACCAATCTTTAAAATTGATGCACTGGAGCCATGCAAATTGAAGGTTCAGTAAGATGATATCTTCTTTGACTATGACCTGAGACTGAGAACTGGGTGTGTGCCATTCGTCGAGCTTGGATTCCACAGCCATAAACAAAGATAGACGGGCTTCGAAGGAATAAGGAAGACATTCCAATTGTTGATTTTCTACAGATGTTAAGGATTGAGAAGAAGAAATTGATGAAATAGTCTTTTAGTGTTTTTGATGTAAATTCAGATTTTCCATTAGTGAGAAAGTTTGTTACAACCGATATCTATATACAAATGTAAAAGAACTAAACCAAGAATAACCAACTGGTTTACATCTTAAACAGAATATTAAACCGGACATTCCAAAACCCTTAACCAAGCTATACTAAAAGCCCCCCTCAAGATGGAGGTATGAAAATGTTATTCATTCCCATCTTGCTAATGAGGTCTCGGAAAGGTGCAGGATGTAATGCTTTCGCCAATGCATCAGCCAATTGGTTCACAGTCCTCACAAACATCGTCTTAAGAGACCCACTTTCAATCGCCTCTCGTGTCTTATAAAAATTCAACTCAATCCATTTAGTCCTCTTCATGAAAAATCGTAATTGTTAGCAACGTAAATGGCTGAAGTGTTATCCCAGTAGAGATAAGCTGGCAGTTTGAAAGGTACTCGAAACTTAAGAAGTAAACGAGCCAACCAAATCATCTCCTTCGTAGCTAAAGCCATAGCTCTGAACTCTGCTTCCGCTGTCCTACATGATATTGTGTCTTGCTTCTTAGATCGCCAAGAGACTAAGGAATCTTCAATGAAAATACAAATACCACTGACTGAACTTCTCATATCTTTACATGCTGCCCAATCAGAATCCGAGAAACCAAAAAGATCAAATTTATCATCAGCTGGATAGAACAATCCTTGACCACATGTACCCTGCAGATATCGCAAGACCTTATGGGCTGCATTCAAATGAATAACTGTAGGAGCATGAGAAAACTGACACATGGTATTGACAGCATAGGAGATATATGTCCCTATCGTGTGGAGATACATCGACTTCCCAATCAATTTTCGATAAGTAGAAGAATCTGATAGTGGAACTCCTCCTTCAACAGAATATTTGATGCTTGGATCCATCGGTATGGTTGAAGGTTTACACCCAATAAACAATGTGGTATCCAACAACTCCAAAATATACTTCCTCTGACATATTGGTATCCCTTTAGAAGAATCGAACACCCTTTATAAATAGATTTTGTAACCCTCGAAGAAGGAGATAGTGTATTGAATGATACAAAGTGGTAGTAGTGGGTCGGTGGTGTTAAACGAAACAGAAATGGCGTTGACTGAATGCAACCCACAACGTTACGCCGTTGCGTCTTCATCGAATATAGATCGACATCACCGATAGAAACTCGAGATAGACAAAGATGGAAGTGAGTTAGGTTTGCCAAATAACCTACTTGAGCTTTTATTTGACGTATTCTCGGGCCAAACTGTAAGTAGACTTTAATGTCTGAAGCTCTCTATATAGCCCACTTACAAAGAATCAAATGATACAAATATATCCATGCTTGGAGATGCTAACGTGTCGTAAGGAGACTAACCTATTTAATGACGTGGACTCTTCATGAGGGATATAACTCTCTTCTATATATATAGACTAGGGTTGGCCTGCACTATGGGCTGGATATAAATTTATTTTAATTTTAGAAGTTGGTAAATTACTGATGAAAAATTTAACAAACATTGTAGATTGAATACAATATTATAAATAAATAATGAACAGAATTCCGAGATCAAATTGATATTTTAAACATTTTTTGTTTCAATTAAAATGATAGTAATTTTCATTGTTCTCTATTTTCAGAGAACACAAAATTAGCAAAAATAATATATATATATATATATATATATATATATATCTTCTAATTTTTTTATTTGACTTTAACATAGTAAAATAAAATCTAAGGTTTAAATAAATATTATTATATCAAGTAATTTATTCGAAGAAGTTAGGGTGAAGCAAAACATAACTAAACTATAAAAAACTAAAATGTAATGTAATTATTAATAACTAGGAAATCAAAATAAGCTAAATTAGATATAAATGTTCTTTCATATTTGTTTTTCTCTTCATTATCTAAATCCGGTAGAAGTAACTCTTTTCTGTAACTTTTAGTGTCGGATGTATTGTAGCTTCGCACGTAGATGTCTTTTAATATAAATTATTTATGTGGTGGAATAGAATAATTTTTTTGGGAAATTAGGTCAATTAGCTAAGAAAAATAAAATTAAATTAAAAATCTAACCAAAATTCTCCGCTTTCTTACTTTCTCTTCCTATCTCTCTACTCTCTCGCAAAATTTAATTTTTCATTTTTGGTTATTTAGCAAAAGAAAACCTAAATTGTTTCTCTTTATTTTTTTTTCCTCTCGCTAACTTTCGAAGCCACTGTCTCTTAGTCCCATATGCTTTTTTTGGCATCTGGTTCACAAACCACTCGTTATTTTGAGATGGCCGCCCACTCCTTTTTTTCTTTTCTTTGCAATAGTCAAGTTAACATCGTTTCACGTGGTTTTTCCGTTCTTTCGCAACCGAGTGTTCTAGATCTAAGGCGTTGGAGTGTTGCGATAGTCTCTGAATACTTAAAAAAAGTATCGGATACATATAACTTTTAATTTCAGAACTGTTAATTAGTTAAAATTTCATTTGTTAATTTTTGTATGATAAATAATCTAGGTTTGAATATTTTAATACATTGCGCGGAAAATATAAATTTTAACACATGATACAAATAATCACAAATGATAGAAAACTTTCCCAAACATTAATTACTTCGCTAAACTATCTTTAATATTAGGCATGTTATTTAGTTCATATTTTACATTAGGGTAAAATTCAAATTCTTAACCAAATTAAACCAAATTTACACATCAACTCACTTATCTATCGAATCTCATTTCTTACAACAGAACACTTGGTTAAGCTCTCCATTGTTCATCCAGAATAGAAACAACACAGATCGAAAAAATTAAATATTTAATTTTAAGTTAACTTTAGTGGTGGAAGCATTTAAGTTAACTTTAATATAGTTTAATTCTCACAACTTGATCTTTTTCTTACATGCACTCACGGCACTTGCTCTCTCTCTCTCTTGAGTCTTCCATAACTCTTCATGAGAGGTCGACGTACGAAAAGAAAACTCTTCCAGTGGAGGCATGAGACTTTTGGTGGGATTCTGAGATCAAAGATGATGCTTTGATATGCACTCGCATTATTTTCATCTTCTTTTTAACCTCACTTCTTCCATGGCTCAACTATGTTGGTTTTCCAGATGTATAGAAAGATGTAGGGCATCAAAGATGATTCTCCAGTTCATACCGTTAAGCAATCAATAGAGCCAATTGGAGACTTTAAAATGAATAAAATGTACACTATGAATATCTATCAACCAAGAGCTTAGGACTTTGAGAAAGTCTTTTATCTAGAATAAAGAAAAATACCCAACAAAAACAGTGACAGTAGCGCTGAGACTTATTAGTTGGTAAAAAATGTTCAAGGTTAATTTGTGTATTAGCTCAGTAATTTTAATGCAGAACTAGCAAACAAAATTTTAGAAAATGGAGCCAAACCCAAATAACTTATAGGTCGAGTTACAATTATACATAAGTGGTAAAAAGTGTATGGAGATGTTAGAAATGGATTCTCAATAACAAAGATAAAGGAAATTTGAAATATAGTATTGGAGTCTGATAAAGTTTAATCCGAAACCCAAACTATAAACCTGAAATAGCCGAAATATATGTATATGCTTAACTGATGTATATGTATATGATAAGAACAAATGTGTATGATATTGAGTTTATCAAGTGTATTACAATCTCTAACCGCAATATCGGTATAGAGCCAAATCTTGTAGACTACACTACCAAGACCCAAAGATACAATCTCACAAATTGCATAAAAACTCCTATACACTTCACTGTTCTATTTATAGACTATACTCAACGTAACAACCTCCAACGGCTTTAACCGTTTATCTCCACGTCATCACCTTCCACTTGAGCTAACGACTTCACTCCACTTCCTCTTCTCTTCCTCACATAACTACGACGAGGTCTATCAATATCCCCTCCCCGAAATACATTTGGCTCTATACCGATATTGCGGTTAGAGATTGTAATACACTTGATAAGCTCAATATCATACACATTTGTTCTTATCAATTGGTGCGGCGACGATCGGAGATGGCGACTGAGATACCGGAGGAGATCGCAGCTCAAATCGGAGAGCTTGAATCGTCAATTCATGGAACGAAGGATCAATTGACCTTCTTGACCGGTGGTTACAAGGTGTTATCGGAAGCTTCTACAATGGCGGATAAGAGATTAGAAGCGATGGATTCGCGATTGAATACATTGGATTCGACTATGCAATCGATGATGAAGTCAATGGAGAAATTAACGTCGGCGATTCACGGATAGATACCGAGCACTTCACAATATGTTGATAAGGTATCTTCGATGAATCTGGGAACAAATCCGGAAGTGAATCCGCTAGGTTATCGATCTGTGTTAAGCGATAGAGATCGTATGTTGAGGAAAGTTGATATGTCTGTTTTGGATGGAGCGCATCCTTATTCTTGGATTGCTCATGCCGAAAGGTTCTTTCGGATTGGTCAACATACGATGCAAATGAGAATGGATATTGTTTCTTTAAGCTTGGATGCTGATGCATTGAGCTGGTAAAACTATGAGGTGGAACAACGTCCCTTTCATGACTGGTTTGATTTCAAAAGACGGATGTTAGCTAGATTTGCTGAGTCGTATGAGAAGACACCAGGCAAGAGATTGTTTGGTTATCCGTCAGTCTGGTACTATCGCAGAGTACGTAAGAGAATTTCAAGAGTTGGCTACTCAAGTTAAAGTAAAAGAATCACAGTTGGAAGACATTTTCTTCAATGGTCTCAAGAGGGAGTTTCAGGATGTGATTAAGATGAAGGAACCAGTTGGACTTCCGAACTTTATTGCCGCTGTGATCATGATGGAGGACAATGAATTTTGTAAGATGATTTCGGGGAAGCAGAGTACTGAGAACCGTACAGTTAAACAACGCCAAAGTGTTACGTTCCGTAATGCTTCTGTGAATCAGAACACTTGGAAGAACAGAAATCAATCAACTGATACTGGTACATCTGTGGTAAGAATGGGTGATAAACAAGGTGGTTCGAGGCAAAATAATACAACTATCATTCCTTATAAACTCTCTGAAGAAGAATATGCAGCAAAGAAACGGGATGGCATATGTTACACTTGTGATGTGAAGTGGTCTAAGTCACACAAGTGCCGCAACCGTGAGCTGTATGTCATTGTTGTGTTACAAGATGGAGGAAAAGAGGAAATTTTTCATGATTCGGTGGAAGAGTTGAATGAGAAGGTTGCTGAAGTTATGGAGCTATCATTGTATTCATTTTTTGGTTGCTCTTCTCCTCGAACAACCAGGATGTGGGGATTAATTGGTAAGACGAGAGTAATGGTGATGATTGATAGTGGAGCAACACATAATTTCATCTCTCCTACGGTGGTTTCACGTGCTCAACTAGTTCAAGAGATTGATGAAAACTTGAAAATTAAAATTGGTACGGGTATTGTGGTCAGTGGATCTGGTGTGTGCAAAGGAGTTCCCTTGATGGTTCAGGCTGTGGATTTGACGAATGATTTCATTGTTTTAGAACCTGGTGGCGTTGATGTGATCCTTGGAGTACAATGGTTGAGAACGTTGGGGAAGTGTGAGGTTAATTGGGAGACTCAGGAGCTGTCGTATATGATTGACAATCAACGTATTACTTTACGTGGTGATACCTCGATACCACTGCAGAGTCAGACGTTGGATACTGTATCTGTGCTTTTTAATCAGCAACAAGTGGAGGAAACAAATGAGAGACTTGTGGAGATGCCACAAAATATAAAACGAGTCTTAACTCAGTTTCAGGAAGTGTTTGCAGAGCCTACTCAGTTGCCTCCTAAACGCGGTTATGAGCACTCTATTAAGCTTTTACCAGGCACCAAACCAGTGTGTATGCGCCCTTATCGGTATCCACATTCACACATGGAAGCAATGGAGAAGTTAGTTGATCAGATGCTTCAAACTGGTGTCATTCGTCACAGCAAAAGCCCTTTCGCAAGTCCTGTGTTGTTAGTGAAGAAAAAGGACAAATCTTGGAGATTTTGCGTTGATTACAGGGGTGTCAATAAGGCCACTATTCCAGATAAATTCTCTATTCCGGTTATAGATCAGCTTTTAGATGAATTACATAGAGCTAATATGTACTCTAAGTTGGATTTAAGGTATGGCTATCATCAGACTCGTATGGAGGAACAAGATATTGAGAAAACAGCTTTCACGCATGCAGGCCATTATGAGTTTGTTGTGATGCCCTTTGGACTGTCTAATGCTCCAGCGACATTTCAGTCACTCATGAATGAGGTTTTCTGTCCATTCCTACGAAGATTTGTTTTGGTATTCTTTGATGACATCTTAGTTTACAGAAAAACAGGAAGATCATGCAAAACATCTTCGCATGGTATTGGAGCTATTGATTAAACATCAGCTTTTTGCTAATCAGAAGAAGTGTTCCTTTGGTCAAGCAAGTGTTGAATACCTGGGACACATCATTTCTTTGGCTGGAGTAGCTACAGATCCATCAAAAACATCAGCTATTAGCAAATGGTCGTCTCCTAAATCTGTGAAAGAATTGCATAGTTTCTTGGGACTCACGGGTTACTACAGAAATTATGTCAAGTCTTATGGGGTCATAGCGAGGCCTCTAACAGATCTCTTGAAGAAAGATAAGTTTGACTGGGGAATGAAAGAGCAGAATGCATTTGATGAGCTCAAACAGAAGATGATTCATGCTCCAGTGTTAGCATTACCAAACTTTGAAGAGCAGTTTGTAGTCGAGTCCGATGCTTCAGGGTATGGGTTGGGTGCTGTTCTGATGCAGAATCAGAGACCCATTGCTTATTTTAGCAAAGGATTAACGGATCGAGAACAACTAAAGCCTGTGTACGAACGAGAATTGATGGCTATAGTAATGGCAGTTCAAAAATGGAAACATTACTTGATGGGAAGAAGGTTTACTATTTTCACAAATCAAAAGAGTTTGAAGTTTATGTTGGATCAGCGTGATGTTTCTATGGACTATCAGAAGTGGTTAACGAAGTTATTGGGTTATGATTTTGAGATCATATACAAGGCTGGAGTGGATAATAAAGTGGCAAATGGGTTGTCTCGTGTGATGTCTTGCTCGGATTTCACTACTATTGAGTTGTTCACAGCGTTGACAACAACTTCGAATCTTTAGATTCAGGATGTGTTGGATGAAATTGAAGAAGATGATCAAATTCAGAAAGTTATTAAGGAGGTTCTGTTGGAGAAGTTTGAAAAACCGGGTTATACAGTGAAGAAGGGAAGATTATTTTACAAAGACAGACTGGTGATTCCCAAGTCATCAAAATATATCAGTGTGATCTTAGAGGAGTACCACAGTGGGATCATTGGAGGCCATTCTAGTGTTTTAAAACCGGTGAAGAGGATTCAACGTTTGTTTCACTGGGCTAATCTGAAGCAAGATGTGCAGAAGTTTGTTGCAGAGTGTCGTGTGTGCCAAACACATAAGTCATCAACACTTTCACCATCTGGTCTTCTTCAACCTATTCCCCTGCCTAACAAGATATGGGAAGAGTTGTCTATGGATTTTATCGGAGGGTTACCTAAATCACAGGGTGCTGGGGTTATATGTGTAGTGGTGGATAGTTTGAGAAAATGTGCTCATTTCTTTATGCTTAAGCATCCGTATACAGCTCATTCGGTCGCTGAGAATTTTGTCAAGGAAATTGTAAGATTACATGGGTTTCCTCTATCTATAATCTCCGACCGTGATCGTGTGTTCTTGAGCAGTTTCTGGAAGGAATGTTTTAAATTGGTTGGTACTAAACAGAAGTTTTCCACAGCTTACCATCCACAAACTGATGGCCAAACAGAAGTGATTAATAGGTGCTTGGAGTCGTATTTGCGTTGCTTCACATCTTCTCATCCTAAGCAGTGGAGTCAGTTCTTATCATGGGCTGAATTTTGGTACAATATGTCCTTCCATACAGCGTTGAAAGCAACCCCGTTTGAGTTGGGTTATGGGAGAAAACCACCTGCGTTGATACGTTTTGAGGAAGGCTCCACACCAAATTTTGAGTTGGAAACCATGTTAAAAGAAAGAGACGCAATGTTGGAAGATATTAAGATGCATCTCATCCGTGCTCAAGATTTGATGAAAAACAATGCGGATAAACACAGAAGGGAGTTGCAGTTTGAGGTGAGATATGTGGTGTTTCTGAAGTTGAGGCCTTATCGGCAGACGAGTGTGACCAAATGATTTTGTCAAAAACTAGCTGCAAAGTTCTACGGACCTTTTAGAGTATTGGAACGTACTGGTGCAGTAGCGTATCGTTTGGAGTTGCCACCAACGTCTAAGATACATCCTGTTTTTCACGTTTCACAACTCAAGCCGGTTTTGGGTTCTAATCATGAAGTGATGCAGTTACCGGCTTCCTTGACGGATGCTGATGAGTTGGTTTTATACCCTAAGGATGTTTTGGAGACGAGATATGATACAGAGGGTTGGGTGGAGGTTTTAGTCAGCTGGAAGGGTCTGCCCCATTTTAAGCATACTTTGATGAAGATTACTGAATTTGAGCAGAATTTTCCTACCTTTGAGCTTGAGGGCAAGCTCAATTTCGGGGAGGGGGGTATTGATAGACCTCGTCGTTGTTATATGAGGAAGAGAAGAGAGAGTGGAGTGAAGTCGTTAGCTCAAGTGGAAGGTGATGACGTGGAGATAAACGGTTAAAGCCGTTAGAGGTTATTATGTTGAGTATAGTTCATAAATAGAACAGTAAAGTGTATAGGGGTTTTTATGCATTTGTGAGATTGTATCTTTGGGTCTTGGTAGTGTAGACTACAAAATTTGGCTCTATACCGATATTTCGGTTAGAGATTGTAATACACTTGGTAAGCTCAATATCATACACATTTGTTCTTATCAGTATAGTACATAAGACACAAAAACATAAGTTCTACTTGGCTTTTACCCTTAAGTTAAAACTATAATAGACTTTGTAAAATATTGACAACACCTTCGAGAATGAGACTAAACAAAGATAGGTAGAACAGCATATAAACACATCTTGGTGATATTCACCATTTGCTTCTCATTATTCTCCATCTGTTGCTTCTTTTATTTTTATTATTTTTATTTTTTATTTAAAAAATAATAATAATAAAATAAGCAACAAATTGAGAATAATGTGAGGCAAAACTCAGTCAATGGAGACTAATGCAGGGAATAAGTACATTAGTTATTAGACATTAAATTTTATAAAAAAAAAATCTACTCACTTCATTAGGAGTTGCATGTGGCGGATGACTACGTCGAGGTATGAGATGGATGTGTGATCCTGAAGATCAACGCCGATCCTTGACATGGCTTATAAAATGTTTAGAAATGTAGATTGGTATTGAGAGATTAAGAGAGATTAAGAGAAATGTTTAAGCGGTTTAGAGATTTAGATGAGAATCATGATGAACTAGAGAGAAAAGACTAAGAGAATACTTTGCTTGATTATTACTGGAGAGGAGGTTTACATATTTATAACAAGGGTTTTCGCCTAAAAGAGAAGACTAAGCGTGTGAAGTCAACCAAGGGAGGCGTGGCCGGAAGAGAACACTTGGACCAGAAGCTCCACACGTAAGATGCCTTTGGCATCTTGACCAGATTCTAAC
>JABAYD010023593.1:0-11445 GCA_014822095.1 Diplotaxis tenuifolia
TTTATTAATTGAACAAGCACTACAAGGTTTTGGAAATGAAGAAGTAGAAGAGAAAGGTAAAGAAAACTTCGAAATCATAGTTTTAAGTATTGGTAAAGCTGGATGGCCCAAGCGGGAATGCCAATCCGATAAACTAGTCTTAATAGCCGAAGCAAAAGCAAGAGATGGGGGTGTAGATGAACGTTGAGTTGGCCACTCATAGGTGCCATTTTTAGGTTTGCCTTCCAGACGAAGTGCCCCCGTACTCAAGTCCCTTACCTGGAAATAAGTTGGAGTAAATGTAATCGAAGCATGGTTAGTATTACAGAGTTGAAAAACGGAGATTAAGTTCTTATCTAATGATGGTACGTATAGAACATTATCTAAAAAAAGGTTGTTTAAAAGAGGGTAAAGAGAAGGAACCCGTGTGAGATATGGAGAGTCCTGAACCATCCCTGAGAATAACATCTTCACCTCCATTATAGGGCAAGTGTAGTGAAAGATTAGCAAGATCCGATGTCATGTGATGGGAGGCTCCAGAGTCAAGGAGCCAAGTTGAGGGATCACCAGCGACCATTGCTGCATGAGCCGTTGGATGCCATGGTTGTTGAGGTGGATCTGATGGACGCCAGTTCTGTGCTGATGGAGCCTGTTTCCATGGTTGACTGGTGGAACCGCGAACTATCTTGAATTCAGGACAGTACTTAGCAGAATGACCTTGAACACCACAAGCTTGACAACGCCCAAGATATGGTCGAGTTTGACGATTGTTGTTCTGGTAATAGCTTGAGGGGTTTTTGTTGTTGCGAGAGTTCTGAGGTCTCCAGTTATTTGGTCCATGTTGTTTTGGACGCGGTGTAGCAGCATTAGCAGTAACAGGCACCGTTGGAATAACACCAATGGGAGCAGGGTCAGTGCAGAGAATCATTGCTTCACGATTGAGGAGTTTCTCATGGAGTTCAGAGAACGATATGGGTTTGTCTCTGACATTGACAGCATCGATAACTGGTTTGTAATCTTCTGGTAAGCCGGCGAGGATCTGATCAGTAAGTCTTCAGAGTCAAGGGGTTTTCCAAGCAAAGCTAAGTCATCAGACTTAGATTTAATGAGCCGGAGGTATTCACTGACTGTTTTGGTGCCTTTGGCACATGTACGAAGTTGATATCTAAGCTGTTGGATGTGACCTCGCGACGGATTGCCAAAGGTGGTAGCAAGCAAATCCCAAACTTCACAGGTGGAGTTAGCGCTGGAGACCACCGATTGCAGAGGTAGTGTGATCGAGCCAATGATGGCGCTATAGAGAAGGCGATCTTGACGTCTCCAAGGCGCAAAGGTTGGATTCGGAACAGATTGACCATCGGTGATGATTGTTGCCTCCGGAACCGGTTTGGAGTTGTCGATGAACTCATGGAGTTCATGCCCTTCTAGAAGTGCTTTGATCTGACGACTCCACATAATGTAATCATTGTTGGTGAGTTTGGTGATATTAGACATATTCACCGAGAGAAGAGTCTTAGATGGATCTCTTGCGTTGTAGACCGTAGTGATCTCAGTAGATGAGTTTTCTCCCATTGATAATCAGAGTAAAAAAAAACAGAGAGATGGCGTGATGAAGAAGAAGAATAAGAAAGGGAAAAAAAGAGAAGAGAGAATAGAAAAAATTGGAGAATTTTAGATCTAGGGCTCTGATACCATATTGAATATGGAATGATGATTTATTCATTACATAATTAGAGGAATAATATGAACGTTAAATATATATTGTTTCCTTATCTTATACGGTGGTGGTTGATACGTGGTGGTTGATACGATGGAGGTGGCTAATCGAAAGAACAAGGTGGTGGTGGTGAAGAAATGTTAATATGGATACAATGGTGGTGGATACGTAGTGGTGGATACATTGTCTGTGGATATGATGGAGGTGGTGGTGGATATGGTGGTGGTGGTGAATTGGGTTCTTGAAATTATAATTTGAACCCATATAAAAAAAGGCTTTGGGGATCCAACGATGAACACCGGTAATAACTCAACTTCTAACTTTGATTCTCAGATAGCTTCGAAGCTTTGTATTGAATGTTGTGTTCTAGGTTGGTGGATGGAGACATAAAGAAGAAGAGATGTTTGGTTTCAGACAAAGAAGAAGAGATTGAAACTTGTGGTTACAGTGGTGATGGATACGCTGATAGTGGATACAATGGTGGTTGATACGGTGGTGGTTGATACGTGATGGTTGATACGATGGAGGTGGCTAATCGAAAGAACAAGGGGGTGGTGGTGGAAAACGTTAATATGGATACAATGGTGGTGGATACATTAGTGGTGGATACATTGGCGGTGGATAAATTAGCGGTGGATATGATGGAGGTGGTGGTGGATATGGTGGTTGTGGAAGACATGGAAAATGGGGGCTATGGAGCTGAGGCCATGGTAGAGTAGGCCGTGGATACCGTAGTGAAAGTTGTGGTAGTTTTTGAAGAGGTGGTGTGGAAGGCATAAACGTCGTAGATATATGACGGTGAGGATTTGACAGTTAAGGTGTAGAGAATGAGACAGTGGATGCAATATGTATAGAGTTGTGTGGCTGGTGGATTGTGAGATGGTTGATGGTGGTTGTGAGATGGTTGCTGACGGAACTAACGGAGGATATGGTTGAGAGATTAAAGTAGAGGAGGAGATCTTTGTGGAGGAGGACACATTGGATGCAACTGAAGTGGATTCATGTGGTTGGTGAGTTGTGAGGTGATATGTGTAGAGTTGGGGAAAGAGATCGTCGTGGATGGTGGAAAAAGAGAACGGTGAAGATTCAACGAGATTAAAAAAAACGGTGGTGAAAGAAAAAAATTAAATAATTTAAATTTGTTTTAAAATTATGTGGCATGAAATCATGTGGTTTATAATTAATTCTACAAAAGTACAACTTACATTATGGAGTAACAAAAATACTTTTTCTTTCACGAAAAGAACAAGGCTATTTTTGTCCAAAAAATACACTTGTCTAAAGAATGTATATCAAAGACACAATGTGTCTTTTAATGAAAACTAAACTCATAATGTGTCCTCTAATGTAACTCTCTCAAGAATTTCAACCAAATGAGCTATTGTTTCTATCTTATCCAAGCTTACCCCCTAGTGTCCATGTAGATCCGCCCCTGCCGCCATTGTAAAATATAGTATTGTTTTGTTGTAAATATTTATATTTATTTTTCTGTTAATAATGAAATATTTGATGGTTTTATTAATATTAGTTTTATTTTTATTTTTTTACAAATTAAATACACCAAGTTATCTGAAATTCATCGGCTTGATTTATCGTCGAAACGAAGCAATAACATTCCAACAACAGTTTGATTTGAAACTGATAGACTAATTTCTCACAAGAGATGACTACCGAGACCTATTCCGTCAAAATCTTGATTGTCATGAAAGAGTCAGAAACATACGATTCCGATAATAATTTGTTGGAACTATTTTTTGGACATTATGAATATATAGTGTATTTATATGTCAAAAATGAGTTTTATTTGAATGAAAAACGTAGGTCTAATGTGTGTGATTTGAGAAACTTATACAAAGTAACAAATACACACATTAGATATTTAATTAGATTTGGGTTTTGATTTGTTAGTTGAATTTTATGTTCATTAACTTAATCTTATAAACCAAATATATGTTTCTTTTATATTGATAAAATATAAAAAAGAAATCTATTTTAAAGTATATTATTTCTTTTAATTAGTCAAATAATAATATCTTTACTATTTAATTTTTTGGTAAAAATGTGAAATAAATTTACAAAATAAATGACAAGAGTTAAAGTCTCTATTAGTGCACCATGGAGGTTTTATTTTATATGTTGAAAAGGAAACTTGTGTTTCTCATTTTTTTCTATATAAATGGCTTGTTAGAATGATAGAAAAATACAGAAAAATACACTCAAAAATAACAAATCACTTTCTCTTACTTTGAATAGTTATGCTAATAATTCTTTTTTGTGTGTCTAAGAATACAACATAGAAATATGTTCTTTAGGCTTCTAATAGAGTGACGTAAATCAGAAAAACATTTGCAGTTGTACCTTGGGATCCATTATATTATAGAACCGTTGCATTACGAGAGGTATTTTTGGTTAAGAAAAGAGATAATATCTTGATTATGCTATTGTATCATCTTTTTCTTAATTTTTGATATACTTATTATTTTATTTTTTACAAGATTCAGTTTTTCCTTAGTTTATATATTACGGTTCTATCAGTCTTAACCCAAAATATTCGTTTATTGCTTTGCACTAACCGGACTGATTATTGTAAAAAAAAGTTTTTATAAGAACAGGTTGATCAAGATTTCTGAAAAGGTGTTTGAATCAGTTTGGCTCTAATAGTTCTCTATGCAGCATGAAATTATATATCTCAACGCTTTTGTTTTTATTTTTGCAGGAGCCGCTGAGTTCTTGTGGCTTGCAGTTTTATCTGTTATAAACTATATTTGGTTTCAGTCAATGTTAGTTATTGATTATGCTGGCTCGTTTTTTGATAGCATAATTCTTTCGTGTTGATATATGTTTTGCTATTAGTCAATAGATTGCTGCAACTTTGTTTTTTTCCTCATGTTTAGTGAAATGATCAAAGTTTATTGCTCTGTGTTTTCTGTCAATGGTTTGACTTGTTTTATTGTTCTTGTGGTATATTTAAGAGTTTATTGCATTTATACTTTGTGCATTTGTTTTGCATTTAGTTTTTGGTCAAATATTGCTAACGTTTCAGATCAATATTGCATGAGTTTTGTGTTAAAAAAAATATTATGCTCATAATTTGATTAGAATAAAACGGTATTTGTCCATTATGTGTAATTCTTTGACTTGTTTGATTTAATTACCAAGAAGAAGTAACAATTTTGTCTTAATGTTACAGATTTTAAGGACAACTTAATTTAGTTATTAAGCATATGGATTACCATGAGAGAAGAAAAAACAATTAAGTTTTTAAGTATGGTGATACCATGGATATATATATATATATATGTATATATATATATATATATATATATATATATATAAAACAACTGGATCTTTAAAAGATCAAATGATATGGATGGAAATGGATTCGTGAGTCGATGATTCAAATTAAGTTTGGGAGAGGTATGCCACATTTGAATCATTTTTCATTAGAAATAAAATGTTTTTGACAATAATCAAAACATTTATTTTGTCAATGCTTAATTGCGAGTCGTATAAAGATCGATCATGATGAAAAAAGAAGAGAATTTTCAGATTGATATGACTAAAATTGACATGTGTATTGTAGTTTCTAAAGTCATTATGGTTAAAGATAACCAAAGAAAGTGGTAATTTTGATGCCAGAAATAATATCATGTAATGATATGTATATTTACTAAAAAAAGCAAAAAAAAATAAGTTGTTGGAGAAATTCAAACATATTAGTTGGATTTATAAATCAACTTGAGAAAACTATGAAAGTAGTTGTATGAAAAATGTAATATTCTATGAGTGAAATGAATTTTTAAGAAAAATTGTAATATTTCTTGAAATTGGTTTTTATTTCATTTAAATCTAAAAATAGTTGTAGATGAGTTTTCTAAACTCTTAAGAGAAGTTAAATGCAAATATATACATATTTTTTAGTTATCTCAAGAAATGTGGGGGAAGTTTTGCTTACCATATAAAGTTGCTGGTAAGAGGCCAAATGAACTTACTGATAATTATCACCATATTATTAAAAAAAATCTAGTGTCATGCACTGAAATTTTGGACAATGATCAATTGTATTTTTTTTAAAATGACAAAACCAGTAAACAATTGATCTCGACTAATCTCAAGAGATTATGTTCATCAAGAGGAATGGGTAAGCTTGTGAATTAAGATGAGGTTTGGCGGTAACTCTACATAATTGACTAGAGATCCCAAGATATAGGTTCAAGGAGATAACTAAGTCAAACTAAATTTGTCCAAAGCACTGTAAGACTTCGGTCTATACCAAATTTCTAGGATCATTAAACAGTGCTACATGTAATGATTTCAGGATAAGCATTTGTTTTAAAAGATTTGTGTCCAAAGTTTTGAAATATGAATGGAGTAGTACATGACACTCCTCTAAACAAAACTAAGGCAAATCACCTTGTGAGTGAGAAATGAGGCCATTTATACGAGAATGAAAGAAATGCTTTATTCTCTAAGTTCACTCATGATTAACCACGACTGTGCACGGCCAAAATGAACATAATAGAGAACATAGTTCTGTGAGAAAATGAAGTTTTGTTATAGCTTTTTTTTTGGCATCAGTTGTGTTATAGCTATTGTCTAGGTTTACACCAAAGCCCGGGAGGTTCAAGACATCATGGCCACTCCCAGCCGAGTAAATCCGATAGCTATTAACAATGACTGACTCAAGACTGAAAAATTGCTACCAAATCATCATGCAGTGGATTTTTTGTACTCTCAAAAGTCCTTAGTTAGATATTGTCGACACGGACTCTTGTCTAGGATGTCAAGTCTGTCGAGTTGTTTAGTGCCTAGAGTCATTTCTATTCATGTGGGAGATTATTGGAACTAATTTTTTGGACATTATGAATAGTGTATTCATATGTCAAAAATGATTTTTATTTGAATGAAAAATTGGTGTGATTTTAGAAACTTACACAAAGTAACAAATACACACATTAGATATTTTATTGGATTTGGATTTTAATTTGTTAGTTGGACTTTATGTTCATTAACTTAATCTTCTAAACCAAATATATGTAGATCTTTTATATTGGTAAAATATAAAAAAGAAATCCATTTTAAAGTATATTATTTGTTTGAATTAGTCAAATAATAATATCTTTACTATTTAATTTCTTGGACAAAAAATGAAATAAATTTATAAAATCAATGAAAAGAATTAAAGTCTCCATTAGTGCACCAAGGAGGTTTCATTTTCTATGTTGAAAATTAAACTTGTGCTTCTCATTGTTTTTCTATATAAATGGCTTGTTAGCATGACAGAAAAATACACAAAAATATACTCAAAAATAACGAACCACTTTCTCCTACTTTGAATAGTTATGCTAGTATTTTTTTTTTTTGTGTATGAGAGTACAACACATAAATAGGTTTGTTAGGCTTCTGATAGAGTGACGCAAATTAGAAGATTTTTTGTAGTTGTATCATGGATCGATTACGTAATAGAACCGTTGCATTACGAGACGTATTTTGGGTTAAGAAAAGAGATAATATCTCGACTCTGCTATTGTATCATTCTTTTCTTAATTTTTGGTATAAAATTATTATTTTATTATTTACAATATTCAGTTTTCCATAGTTTATATATTACGGTTCTATCATAAACTAAGATTAATATGACTGTCGCATATTGCTTCTATTTCTTGTAGTGTAAGCGGAGAGAGATGAACATTAAAAAGCAAATAAATAATGGTTTGGATATAAGTTTTTTGGGGCAATATTTTTTTGTGCCCTTGGCTTTAATTAATTTTATGACCAGCGAGTTTCATAACAGTGGAGGTAGGGGTGTTCAATCCGGTAAAACGAACCAATTAAAACCGAATCGAACCTAAATAGAGAAAATGGTTTGGATTTGGTAGTACCGAATAAACCGAATGGATGTTACTTTTGAGAAACCACGGTATATGGATATGATTTGGTATATAAACCGATCAAACCGAAAAAATCGAAGAAACCGATAACTAAAATATATTAATATATATACTTATATGAAAATTTATAATAAAATTAATAGTACATATATGCTTAATTTTGAATTTAATATTTGATGCAGCAGCATCCTCTTTCTTAGCGCCAACGGTTGTGGCCGACTAATTCAAATTATTCCTTTTCGTTTTATGTTTTGTTTCTTTTAGGTAAGTTTGTTATATTTCCTTTTTGCTTTAGTCTTAAGTTTCCTATTCTCATTAGAGTTTGTTAATGAGAATAACTATATATACTGATCTAGACATATTGTTCTAGACACGTTTGATTTAATAAATATCAGAGCTTTTACTTTAAACCTTATTTCGATTGATTCAATCCATCCAACTAAGAAGTTGGTCTCAAGAAGCTATCTCTGGAAACTCTTGATCGATCCAAGAACAGGTCTCTAAGAACCCTAAAGTTCTTGATCGACCGTTCACCCCATTCGCACGGTGCGCCAAAATTCATATTTAAAGCTACTTATTTTATTAATTTTTCTTTTTTCTTGGTTCAAAAAATTCTAACTTTCGTCAAATTAAATAATACATTTTTATTGGTAAATATGTGTGTTAAAATATAGTTATTTAATAATTTTATGATACTAATATATTTCTTATTTCAGTGTTAGTAGTAAAAAGAAAAGGGATATATTATAATTTTTACTTTAGAGTACGGAAAATATATATTAGGTTCTAGTAAATCTGATTTTTAATCATATAAACTAAAATTTGTGAGAAAAAGTAAATATAATATAGTTTTTGGTATAAAACCGAATAAAGCAAAAACCGTTAGTATATAAACCGAACCAAACCAAACCACATTAGATATGGTTTCAATATGGTTGCTGATTTTTATAACCAAAATACCGAAAAATCGAGAAAACCGAACCGAAACCGGACCGAACTCCAGATTGAACAGGCCTAAGTGAAGGAGACAACTCCTTGATTACATCATGTGTGATACACTGGGCATTTGATTTTTGTATATAAAATTTGATCCAAGATTGTTTTAAGAGAACTGAAAAGGTAGGAGAAGTAAGTATGCAACATTTACGGTTAGGTACGAAAAGAAGGATGCAACCTTTGATAATTACTTTAAAAATTAAGTAAAACACACAATTCTTCTAACTAGTAGAATTTAGAGATTATGTTGAAAAATATAATTTTTTTGAACTTCTTTTCAACAAATGCAACTTTTAAGATGAAAGAACGCAACTTTTGAAATACATTTATAATTCAACTCCTTTTGAAATACAAAATTGTAATGAAAGGACACACTCTTATTTATTTATTCATAATAATTTGGTTTCTGAAAATTGCAGACATAGACTATATATAGATATCAAAGAAATCATTAAAAATACAACTTTTCAATTATTTAAATGAATAGTTACAAGTTTTTATTTATAGGTAGTTAATTGAATAGTACTTGTACGATATATACATCTTTTTAGAAACATAAATATATTTCGAATAAATACTTCTTTCAAATTAACTAACTTTTCAACAGAAACATTGTTTCAAAAAATTATTATGAATAATCACAATTTTCTAGTTTAAGTTAGTTAATTAAATAATAGTACTCTTACAAAGACACTCTATAGAATACTAAAAATGAAAACACAACTTTCACTTTTACAATTCACAACTGTTCACATTAATTGGGATTGTTATTATTAATAGATATGGTTGTGAGAGAAACAGTAAAATATTATAAGTTTGAAAAAATTTAGGGTACATTAATTTTATTATAGAAACTTAGTTTACATATACATTCATTTAGATGAAATAATCATTTAGTTAGACCATTTATATAAGTTATCCCTATTTTAATAAATTACTAGATTTTGACTTGCGCTTTGAAAGCACGGGATTTATTCTTTCGCAAAATAGAATTCAAAAATAATATTAGCAATTTTAATTTATACAGTTTTTTAAAAAATGAACAAAACTGATTAGTCAGGTCGGACCAATTGCATCTTTTATTTAAGAGAATCTGGGTTGAGCTAATAATAAGATTTGAATAAAACCATCCAAACCGGTTAAAAAATGTTGTGACGACACAGGTCAACCATAAAAGCTAGTTCAACTAAATACAAAACATAATTAATTTAATTTGGATATGTAAATAATGTGAAGAACTAAAACTATATTTGGACTTCTTAATTTGAGGTTTCTTTACTAAGTAATGGACCTATGATTTAAGGGCACTTAATTTGCTATATTTTGCAGATTAATTTTATTTTAAAACAGTGAATTTAATGATATTTATTGTTAGCACAAGTTATCTACTCTATTAAAATATAGTCACTAGTTTTATCTAATCAAAGAAGTCATATGCAAAACCATTTCATTAATTACTTAATATGATATATTAGATTAATTAGATTAATCAATCAAATATGCTGAAAATAATATATTTACATTTTGATTTTAGTTATAACAAAATCAGTTGAGAAAAATCTAAGAAAATCTTACTAAAAATTTAAATATTTTTTCATAGAATAACATAATAATTAATTTCTTAATTAATAATATAATAGTATTATTAATTGATATTAATTAAAATCTCACTATAAACCAAAAAAAGAATCCTATACTGGTTCATAAATTTCATATTATATTCTATGTTATATTAAATATAATTACACTATGAACTAAATAAAATAAATAAATTTGGTAATTGAACCTTTTTATTTTAAAATTTATGTTACGTAAATAAATAAAAACTTATTTATCATTAAAAGGATTAACATTGATAAACTATATATATTTTTATACATAAAATGTTAACATACGTTAAATTTTTATGTCGACAATTATATTTTATTTTTATTTAATTGAAAACTCACAACAACATATTATCTAAAAATTATTATATAGAAAATATAATAGTATATAACTAACTTTTATTTCATGTGTTATTTAAAAAGATAGGATATCAAACTATTTTAATAATTAAAAAGATATTAATAAAAATATTTTAATTACTAATTTAATATTTTATTATAATATAATATGTTGAGAAAAATATTAAAAGCAAAAATGAATTGTGTATTAATAATTTTGAATAACAAAGTAAAAATTAAAGAATATTATATATTAATAATGTTGAATAAAAGCCTTAAGAATACAAATTTACAAAATATATAACACAAAATATATATTATATGTTTAATGTTTTTACATTATTATTAAATATTTATTTTTAAAAATGAAAAATATACCAGCATGAATGTCCGGGTAAAAAATCTAGTTCATTTTATATTTAACTTTTGATACATGAAAAATCTATAATTAAATATAATGAAAACTATGTAAAATTTTAAATTTATTTTTAAATAAATGTATGTATTTGTTTTTGATATTCCCCTTTTTGGAATGTAAAATATGTTTTTAAAAATGAGTGGAAGATAAAAATCTGACTTGGTAATTGAAATTTGTTGTGGAAGGTTATTCTTTCTCATTCATATCTCCTTATATTTAAACCGTCATAATGAATAGAATATTCCTTATGCTATGATGATAATGATAACATCAAATACAAGAGATAAATACATGTCAACCTAATATTTATCCTAACACTCCCCCTGGTTGACATGTCTGGTTCAGGGCTTGTTACATGCTTTGGATGTTGCCTCATTAAAACCTCTCCTGGAAAACCCAAAACCCAATGTGGTAAAAAGGGAAGCCATGACAGGAAAAAGAGTACAACACATGTAACTCCCCCTGATGAATGCACCACTGTAGATGACGCATTCCTAT
>JABAYD010023598.1:0-17870 GCA_014822095.1 Diplotaxis tenuifolia
GGTTTGGTCCTTCCTTTTCGCCCTGATTCGAGTTTATCGGAAATCTTCCTTTTATCTCGATCTTTCCATTTATCCTCGGAAATCTTCCATAAATCTTCGGAAATCTTCTATTTATCTCCAAACTTGACATTTATCTTCTTTCTGTGAGTAAATGATTAAACCGTCGTTGCATCTTTAGGCTGGACTTCGTCTAAATCGTAGATAGACTTTTATCGCGTTTTAGGGATTTTCGAGCCGCTTTGTGATAAAAACCGTTTTACGACTTTAGACGAGATCGTTTCCTGATACGGCGATGTTTACATAAGATGACCCGAGTTAACCGTGCAGTTGGACAATATACGATGTTTCGTCTAACCGCTTGTCGTTTTACACGGTTTACTCGAGTTCTTACGAGAAAACGAGACATTACGATTTTTATCATAAAACTTGATTGGTAAGACGGATTGAGATGAAACAAGAGACATTTAGATCAAGGTTTCAGAGCACGATTGGAGTCAAGGGACGTACGCTTCTTGTCGGGAGTGCAGGGAAGAAGGCTCGGGACGGACAACTCGACGTACGGTAAACTGAACCAGCTTGGTTCAGCTCGCCGTACGGCGAACTGGTTTACGATGACCAGCTCGCCGTACGGCGAGCTGAACCGTCTTGTTCGGCTCGTCATGCATCGAACTGGTTCAGTCGAACCATGCTCGTAGTGCGGTTGATGCGGTCTTTGCTTAACTTTGGCAATCGTGTAATCGGAGATTGTTTCGTTCGTTTTTTCGAGATGACAATTTCCAAGTTTCGCGCGGATTTTCTTTGTTCGGAAAGTCCTTAGAATTATAAAACACTTTTTCGTATTTTATAAAGCGTATTCTTATTTTTTCGGAGACTTTCAGCCATTGATTCCGTTGTGACCGATTTTGACACCAAAGTTCATCGGAGAATTTCACTTCGGATTTACAAATTATTGGTGTTGCAGACCAGAAAGAAAATCAAAACAATGGTGATGCAGAAGAAATTATGAATTTCTCTCTTGGGAGAAAGATCGAATACCTGGTGAGCAGTCAATCTCAAGAAGCTATTCGTGTATGGGAACCAGGTGGGTTTATAACCAAGCCAGCAACACAATCTCAAATTGTAGAAAGTTTCAGCAGCACGATCCAACAAAAAGAAATTATCCACAACACATAAACGCTTTCGGTTGTTTGTCCTATTCAGCAACATAAAAAGATTGAAACATCTGGTGTGTTATCGCTACTGAATGGAGAGGATACTCTACATGTACACCAAGAAGAAGAGTCAAGTGCAAAGAAGGAAACAAAGCCCTCAGTGTTTCTAATTAAAGCGTTTCCAGATTATCAGGTACTAAGCTCTAACTTGGAACAAGGCTGGAACAATAGGTTGCAGTCACATACAGGAAAATATTTGGTGGTATTTCCATTTAGGCATGACCTTGATAAGCTACCTGTTTTGAAAATACTGACTTGCATCAGTAGAAAACGACATGTGGACCCTGGAATAATAAAAATGTTTAAGAAGCTTCATAAGATGGATTTATATGCGAGTCTACAGAAAAAAATCAGAGCTAGTCATTCCACTGGTGGAAGAAACTCGAGACTTGATAGAGAACTATATCTGTAAGTATAAGAAGCAGACGTTGCTGCTTGTTGAACAATCCTATCTTGTATGGGAATGTGGAGGATTTCGAACCACAGATGTATGCGGGAAAGTGTTAGATGACTTGTACAAACATGATAATGTGCTGAAGTGTTGTTATATATTAAAAATATCTTTTTTTGAGTTTGTTGAAGGCAATCCATACATAAAGGAGCTGTTGGTTGTAGGTTTGAGACAGCTTACCTTTGCTAATATGCAGTTCCACTTGAAGCACAAATGGAAATCAGACCTACTGAAATATTTTTCAGTGTTGAAAACTGCTATGGATAAAATCATGCCCATCTCAAGTCCTTCATTTCCGAAGCATGACACGTCTACCGCCACGTATACATGCTTGTGTACTCTATCTGTAACTACAACTAGCAAGAGGTTATGTTTTCATGGTCTGAAGTTGATCCACGGTGATGTTGATGTGTATATATTGAATACGTGGGTTCTAGAATGTGGAGACTTGATTCTCATAACTGGTGGATGCAAAGTGAAAATGAAACACGAGATAAGAATCCACCTAACCAAGCTCAAGTATAAAAAGATGCAAGTTATCAATAAGATGTTTCTGTTTCGTCAAGTATTTCAGGCTGTCAAGGGCATGATTAAGAAGCTTGTGAAGACATGGTGGCAGTTATTAGACTGCTTTGGCGTTGGTTTGGAAATCAGAATAACTGTCTTGGAGTTAGTTCTTTACTCTGGTGGCAACCTAGGAATAGAAGCACTGCCTAAGGTGATTCTACAAGGACACCATGCTAGGAAAGATAATGCAGAGGTGTATGGGAAGCTGGAGTTTTTAACTAAACCACCAAATGATCATAGTTATATGGTTTTAATGGTGCTGGAATAGGACACAAACAAATATATTCTGGTACTACAGTACACTCAATTCAAATGATTCAAGTTTATACATACAATGAATGCGGATTGGTTGATTATTGTTAATGTGTTGAGCACGCCTCATATCATTTTCAGAGACAGAAAGCCCATGTTAGATGGACCTGATCCAATATTTACTACAAGGGTAGAGTTCAATGCTGTGCAGCCAAATCCTGTTGAGTTTCTTGTACCGCCCGAAGAAAGATTATCTAATATTATCAAGGCACTCGAATGACTTCCTTTCAAGAAGATACTCACGTGCTACGACAGCGATTTCTCCAAAGCACTTGTTCAGTGGATAGATCATCCTCCAGGCAAATGTACATGGGAGCTCAACCAACTTTCTGTTGAGATACTGGTTGCTAAGAAGAATGGGACAGAGATCTCCATTAGTTGCTGTTTTGGATCACACTATGGTTTGGATGATGTGAACGTGAGCGTTGCCACACTTATGAATGAGTGTAAATGGTATCTTCCAGAACAGCTTTATCAGGTTCATAACACCAAGCATCCGGCTTTATATCCTTGAGGACAAGGATTTTTCTGAAGATGAGAGTATTGCGACAGGAATCACATTATTAACTCGGTTTCTCAACCTTCGGTTTATCTTATTTTGTTCTGTTTAATATTTGTGGTTTAGTAAAAAATATGTTAGGCCTTTGCCACGTCAAGAATAATCAATCAAGCAAAATATCAACTTTCCTATCTCTAACTTTCTCTCTAGGTTTCATCACCATCTTTATCATCCTCCAGCACCATCATCGAACCTGGTTTCTTCGGAGTGATCCTTCACTCTAGGCCTTGATTCACCTTATCTTTGATCCTCGGTGGATTCTAGATCAGGATACTATTTTCCTGTTACAAGATTGATTCTGATCAGAATATCGTTGAGGGCAAAGGAGAAAAAATCTTGAGAAGATTGACCTCGAATTGATTTTTTTTGTATAATACTTTTGTAAGGGAAAAGTTCAAAGTAGTACATAACACAAGAGATAGAAAGTGATACAATGAGATGCCAAAAGACACCATATAGTAGTGGAAAAAATCTCACCTAAACCTCTTACTGCTGAGCCTCCAGAGCGAGCAGATGGTGAAGCCATACTGGAGCATGTCGGGCGATGTATGATTGGTGACGCAGATCACGAGTGACACTTAAGGCAATAGCTGTGGCAGCTTCATTGCGTTCGGGAAGAGATTACTCCAAACTCTATGAATCTATCCTTGCTAGAAGGAAAGAGATATTGTGGCGGAGAGTGCTGAAGCTAGGATGATCGTCAGGCTGTATGAGGACGGTACGAAGGCTCTCCGAGGAAGTTTCAAAAATAATATTGGAGAAGTGTAGATTTTGCAAGCATTCAACCGCCCAAAAGAGAGCCCACAAGTCAGCCTCTGTTTTCGAGCGCATATAGGAATATGCTCGGCGACTATGCATGATTGTACACCCATTTTCATCACGTAAAATCCATGAAGCACCACTAAAGTGACTTGAATTTACCCATGAGGAGCCAACATTACATTTGAGGAAACCAGCAATCGGTTTTTTCCATGTATCCATACACGTGTTAACTGTATCCAAACCGTCTCTCGATCCTATGAAAATATCAAACCATGTTGATTTTTTTTCATAGGCCTTATTAGCAATAAACGAACTTGGTTTCAAATACAAACGAATCTCAATTACTAGAAAATTAAAAGTTTGATCTTACGAGATAAAGGACCGACACTAGAGTCAAATGTAGACTAATAACAAATGGCTAGTTTGGACTTATGTCGATGGAGGCCAGAATATTCTTATATAACTCAAAAAAACATATATTTAAGTTATAAATTTTTTTTTTTAGTTAATGCACATGTCAACGGTGGTTAATATGTTTATTAACATATAGATAACATGTAAAAATAAATAAGTGACGGCGATGGCGACAGAGATGGAAGATGGAGATCTAGGGTTTTGATGAAACTGCGCAATTGGGATCCGGGGATCCGGAGTTTTTTGAAGGTTTTCTATGAGGTTCACGGAGCGGATTCGGGGAAGGAAAGGAAATGATTCAGGGATATATGGTTAAACTTTTATGGTATTGGAGGAGATCTCTGGCGGAAAGAGAACGATTTTATCGAAGGAGTTACGGTGGTCTTACGAGATCAGGAAAATAATTGTACAGAAGGACAGATCGTGAGTTATACTATACAGCTCTATTTCGGTGTCTCTAATGCTTTGATTGGGGAAAGTTCTGATTTGGAATCTGGAGTTGATATTATACTGAGCTCTTGGGATAGATGTGCGAAAGAAGGATCTAATTTGGAGTGTTGGAATTACGGAAAGAAGAATACAGGTTTTATGAAGTCACAAGCTTTGGAGGAGGAGAGACATGAGGTCTTGGAGGTTTTTATTTTTTTTGTTTTTCTTTGTTAGAATAAGCTCTTGGAGCATCCTTCCTACTAGTGGCTCTGGTTGTATCCAGAAGTTGGTTTTTCATTTATGCATCTCAAGATCGTACTATAAGATCTTTATTTTGAATAAAACTGGTTATTTGGTTTATGGGTGGTGTCTGGAGAGTTACCATGTGTGTTTTGGATGCGTTGGAGAAACAGGGAATTATTTTGGGATTAATCAAGGTGGTTTGGAGGGGATGAGTATGGGTCAACGGCAGTGTTTGGTCTCTTTAAACCAAACACAAATTATCATTTTCAAGTCTATTGGAGGGGTATTTGTGGTGTCTCATATTCACATGTTTCTTACAAAGGTATCTCTGGTTTGTGTGGTGTGTCAAATTAGTAAGAAGGGACAAGTTTGGTGGAAGGATCTTTCTGATATTATGGATGAGGTTAAGGTTTCTCCCGCATTCTCTTGTGGGAAGTTCAGAGAAGGGGAGATAATTTTTATTGTTACACAAGTCTGGTTCTTGTTTAATTGGTGTATGGGAGGGAATAGATGGATGCCATATGTTTCTGTTATGTACAAGGTAGAAGGATGAAGTTTGATTCAATGGCTCCCAAAAGGAAAGATGTTGGTATGGAACAAAGCAAGTGGTTTCAAATGTATTCGACAAATGCAAGAACCGGTTCGGGGAATGGAGTGGAACACTTGGTGTATTGCATTAAAATATGACATTTGGAAGGAACAATTATTTGAGCTATTGAGATTATACGAGTTACGTGAATACCTATCTAGGAACGTGGGGTTTAATAGTACATGGTGGCTTTTTATATCCCTTGAAAGGTTTATGGGATACAATTTTAACATCATCAAGGAGAGTGGATATAAAGGAGGTCCTTTTTACCGGGAACGGTTAGTAACTTTGAACTCATATGGTTCGTTGCTTGTGAAGGAAGGAAAGAGGAGATACAAGTGGTGTTTGTATCAGGGTTATTTGTCTGTCTTTTGGGCTTTGTGTTTTCTTTTATTGTATTTGAAAATGTGGTTTTTTGGATCTCGTCAAACCAGTAACTTTTGTGATAATTTTATTAGTCGAAGACAGCTTTGGGTTTGCTGATTTGACTTCCTTAGAAATTTCATTTTATGAGTATTTTAAGTTGGAATTTTAGGGGTGCGGATAGTTCGGATACAGTTCAACGTATTCGGGATTTACGACGTCAGTATTTTCTGGACTTTTTATTTCTTATGAAAACTAAGTAAAAAGTTGCTTATAGGAACGCTTTAAAATCAAGTTTGGTGTATGATTGTTTACATACCCTTGAACTCATTGGCCGTATTGGTAGCTTAGCGTTAATGTAGAAAAGTTGTTACACGGTTGAAATTATTTCTAGTGATAACAGGATTATTGATCTGAAAGTGACAATGGGGTCTCTTGTTTTTTTCCTTTCGTGTGTCTATGGTGATTCAGTAAGAGGAAGAAGGCGGTATGTGTGGGAGAAATTAACAGAGATAGGTGTGGTTCGAGATGAGGCATGGATTTTGGTTGGTGATTTTAACGAACTAATGCATAATGGGGAGAAGTTGGGAGGGGTTACTAGGGATGAATCCACATTTTTTGACTTTCGGAACATGGCAGAGGCATGTAAAATTAGGGAGATGAGAACCACGGGAAATACTCTTTCGTGGGCTGGCATGAGGGATCATCACTGGATACAATGTCAGTTAGACAGGAGTTTTGGTAATGTTGAGTGGTTTCGTCTCTTTCCCCGATCGTCTACTGATTATATGAGTATGTGGCCTTCTGATCATCGACCTCTATGTATAGAGTTCGCCCCTGAACCTGAGAATCTACAAAGGGGAAGATTTTATTTTGATAGACGTCTGTATGGTAAGCGAGAGGTTGAGGAAGCCATTGTCCGTGGATGGGACGTAGAGAACATTAATCAAATCTAAGTATTCTTGATTGTATTGCTCGGTGTCGATCGGAATTGTCCAAACTTAAAAGGACAAATGACTGGAATTCTAAAACGAGAATAGAACGGTTGCAGTTGGATTTGGACAAAGAAAGTTCAAAGCAATTCCCTATTTTTGGTCTGGTAAGGAGGTTAAGACAGAAATTGGCTACGGCTTATAGGGAGGAGGAATTTTTTTGGAGGCAAAAAAGTTGAGAGGAATGGCTATGGGAAGGGGATAAAAATACCACATACTTTCATAACGTGGTTAAAGGAAAAAAATGAGAAACAAAATTCTAATGCTAAAAGATATTTTTGGAAATGAACATTATTCTGAAGGGTCTAAAGGTCATATTGCTACAGAGTATTTCAGAGATTTGTTTACTAGTTCGAATCCAAGTGATTTGGAAACTTTGTTTGAAGGGTTTGATAGCAGGGTTACCGCACAGATGAACGCAGATTTAACCAGAGATGTCTCTCTAGACAAAATAAGAAAAGCTGCCTTTGGTATTAAAGGTAGTAGTGCCCCCAGTGAAGATGGTCTTACGGGTTTTTTCTATCAAAAATATTGACATATTGTGGGGCAGAAAATCATTGATGATGTTCATGTTTTTTTTTAAAACAGTCATCCTTCCTGATGGATGGAACCATACACAATTATTTTTGTTACCAAAAATTTTACACATTTCGGAAATGAAGGATATGCGTCCCATCAGTCTTTGCAGTGTACAATACAAAATCATTTCGCGTATTTTATGTGATCGTATGAAAGTGGTTTTACCAAGTCTAAAATCAGAGACTCAAGGAGCTTTTGTTGGGGGCAGACTAATTACAAACAATGTCATCATCGCGCATTAACTAGTGTATGGGTTGCGAACTAATGATAAAATTGGTCAAGAAAGTATGGCTATTAAGACAGATATGTCAAAAGCTTACGATCGGGTTGAATGAAACTTTCTTGAAATTTTACTGGAAAAAATGGGATTTGATCGTACATGGATCGTTTGGATAATGTCATGCGTTATTACGGTCACTTTCTCGGTATTACTTAATGGCCGCTCACATGGTTTTATTAAACCAGAAAGAGGAATACGTCAGGGCGATCCATTATCCCCTTTTCTTTTCATTTTATGTGCCGAAGCTCTAGTTCATGTCCTCAATAAAGCTGAAGCTCAAGGGAAATTACATGGCATAAAGTTAGTGGCTGGCAGTCCTTCTGTTCATCACCTACTATTTGCTGATGATAGCTTGTTGCTTTGTGAAGCCTCTATAACGGATAGCGAATAAATTTTGAAAGGATTGAAACTTTATGGGGATGCATCTGGCCAGATGATCAATCCTTCGAAATCATCCATCATTTTTGGGAAAAAAAATAGCCAATGAGACCAAACAAGCTATAAAAAGGGTTCTGAGTATAGAAAAAGAAGGTGGAGAAGGATCGTACCTTGGTCTTCCTGAGTGTTTCCAAGGTTTGAAAAAAGATCTCTTAAATTTTATCAAAGAAAAATTAGAAGGCAGGTTGCAAGGGTAGTATTCTAAAACTTTGTCGATGGGAGCCAAGGAAGTTCTAATAAAATCAGTAGCCTTAGCCTTGCCAATATATGCAATGTCAGTTTTTAAGCTTCCAAAAGGTTTGTGTGAAAGAATTACAAGTGCGATCATAGAATTTTGGTGGAGTAGCGGGGATAAAAAAAGGAAGATTTCTTGGGTTTCTTGGGAACAGCTATGTAAACCTAAGGAGCAGGGTGGGCTTGGGTTTCATGACATTGGACGTTTCAATCAGGCTTTGCTAGGGAAACAAGCTTGGCGAATTTGGAATAACCCTGACTCTTTGGTTGCTCGAATTCTTCAGGGTAAATATTAAAAAAATAGGAATTTTCTTGAATGCGGAATGGGAACGCGTCTGTCGTATGCTTGGCGGAGTATCATGCAAGGTAGAGAATTATTAAAAAAGGGATTGTATCGACATATTGGCAATGGGGTTGATTCTAATATTTGGGCGGAAAACTGGATTATTGACACTGTTCCTCGGCCTCCAATGTACCGTGAGAATAGTTCCATAAATTTAGGGCTAAAAGTTTCAGATTTACTCATTCAGGGTTCGAATCAATGGGATGTTAGTTTGGTACATCGAACCTTTACATCACAGGATGCTCAAAGAATATTACTTTTGAAACCATCCTTAGTACTTGCGGACTCGATCAGATGGGGTTTCACGCCAAATGGAAACTACTCTACACGAAGTGGGTATAAATTATTAGAGGCTCTGGTGGTTTTGATCATCCTCAACGACATTCTCTCCCTCCTATTGAAAAACAGTTGTGGAAATACCTGTGGAAGATTAAAACTCCACCAAAAATTAAATACTTTATGTGGCGTGCTTTATCTGGTGCTTTAGCGGTTAAGCAAAGGTTAAATACTCGAGGTATTCCAATTGATCCTACTTGCTCGGTATCTGGTAATGGTGTTGAGAGTATTTGCCATGTTTTTTTTACATGTCCTAAAGCACGTGCCACATGGGAGCTATTTAATTTCCCATTACCCTCAGAAGGTTTCTCTCGAAATTTAACATTTTTCAATTTTGTGCACCTGATCAAGATTGCTAAGAGTTCACTTACAGATATACATATAAGAAAAGTATTTTCGTGGTTGCTATGGGAAATTTGGAAAGCTAGGAATGCTTTTGTTTTTGAAAATAAGAGTATTGAGTCTTCGTTTAGTGCTAAGAGAGCCTATGACGAAGAATCCACATGGTCTGACTCTTTCTCAGGAACAAATGATGGTTTTGATGAGATTGGGATGAATACAGTGCGTTGGAGTAAACCAACCACTGAATTTCTTAAATGTAATGTTGGATCCTCATGGGTAAATTCCACTCACATTAGTGGTGTATCATGAATTTTAATGGATGTACAATATTGCATAGTCGTCGAGCTTACTCTTGTATGCACACAAAAACATAGGCAGACCTATGAGCTCTTTTTTGGGCGGTTGAATGTATGCACAATCTACATTTCTCGAACATCATTTTTGAGACTTCCTCCGAGAACCTCCATGACGTCTTCCTAAAGCCTAATGACCACCAGAGCCTCAGCCATACTCGCCATGTCATCTCTTTCCTTTTGGCCATAATAGATTCATGGAGTTTGAATCATGCCCTTCCTGAACGCAATGAAGCTGCCGCATCTATTGCTTTGAGTGTCATCCGTGATATGCGTCATCAGTCGTACATCCCCCGAAATTCTCCGGTGTGGTTACATCGCTTACTTGCTTTGGAGGCTCAGCAATAAGAGGATTTGGTGAGATCTTTTCCCGTTGTGTTTGGTGTCTACTGACATCCCATTGTTTCTTATCTTATTTGTTTTCCATGTTGTAAGGTATTTTATTTTGCTAAGTGTTAAAAAAAAACACATAGATAACAATAAATGTCTTTTACTACCTGCTTTTTCTTTTTATGAAGGCAAACACCATATTTTATTAATTCAAGATCAAAGGATTAGCTTGTGAAACTAACCACGTCAGAATCAAATAATTTATATATAAGAGAAAATATAATTTTTAAGATGATCTCCTTTGGCAAGGAATTCGGCTCTTACATTACGATTGTGTACTATGAAAGAAATAGAGAAAGCATAAACTCAGAAACCAAAAAGGTGAATTCATTCCACTCTAGCCAATCTTCTTCTTCATTTAACAGATTTACTAGTTGTAGACAGCTCGATTCAAAAGACATTGAAGTAAAACCTAGTTGCAAGCAGCTTTTCATTCCACACATCAATATATAGAATTCTGCATGTAATGGAAATGGAACAGTAGGATGGAACCCTGATTCGGAGTGAAAACAAAACCACCTCCGATGACGTTTGAATTTGTCACCCATGATGCATCCACTAAGCATCAAGGGAGTATGGCGACTTATTCAAAACATCTTCATTTGCTGGAGATGATACTACCTATGGAGTTTTGTTAGGTGATAGCACTTGTGCGCCACACCATTTCTCTTCTTCTCGAGTCGCATGTAAGACCATATCCGGGGGATACGTTATTTTCCATTGAAGATCTTCTCGTTTCTTGCTTTCTATATAAACCATATAATACATGGAAAGCGTGCTAAGACATTATCAGGAGCTCCCACTTCTTTTTCTCTAGGAAGTAGATAGTCAAAATTTTCCACTAGAGATGCATTCGGGAAGGGTTCGGGAGATGAAAATATGTCTGCGAGGGTTCATGTATGTAGGGCGGTGGGCGTAGAAACAAACAATGGTTTGTTGTTTCCTCCTCGGTCATGCATCGTGGATAAGTGTAATCCGCACCGCAGTGTCTATCCGCAAGTCGGTTGCAAGTCGCATACACTCTGATAGAGCTTGCCATAAGAAGTGTTTGATCTTGCGAGTTCTCTTCAACTTCCATATCAAATTTATAAGGAGATTTGTGCTCCGCTCCAAAACTTGTTGCACTATCTTGTCTTCCTTTACCTGTGAAGCAAAATCATACACAGACTTAATTGTGTATTGACATGACTTCCAACAGAAGCCATCTTCTTTGTCAAGATAACTGGAACGACTACTCCGTATTAACGGAATGTCTCCTGGATCAATCAAAGCGGTACGTAAGGATTTCGGTTCTCCATTGTTTCAAAGTGTCGTCTACGAGATGGTTAACAAGAAGATCTTGGTCGATGTAGATGCCAGCGTCTAAAGCTGATCTTGCCGGGGACACCAGAATCAATGGGTCCAGCCTTACACATGTAGTGCATCCTGATCCTATTGTCTTGTTTAAGCCTTCTTGTATGATTCTAAAACACTTCTACATCTATAGGATGGAGAATTTGATGATTTAACCTCACTCGGACTAGTATGCCAAAATATCTTCATTTTAGGACACGAGCAAGTAAAGAGGTGGGATGATGCAAGAGCCACCACAATTGCTTGGCTAGTAAGGTCAAAAGAATAATATATGTCTCTGAATCCTAACCCCCACTTATCAAACGGTAAACATATTTTCTTCTAAGTTATCCAATGAAGTCTTCGACTATTAGCTTTGGTTCTCCACCAAAATTTTCCTACTGTGCTCTGGATCTTATATGTCATTTCTTTTGGTGGGAGAAAACATGACATTACATAAGTAAGAAGAATTTGGGCTACTGATTTTAAAGGAGTTCTTAACCTCCTTTAGGAAGAGCTTGAGCTTATATATTTTTTATTATCTCACGAACCCGAATCGGTGTTATTATTTCACAAATAAACTCACCTAAAATATTCTTAACTCAGAGAAAAAATCATCTAAATCAACATCTAATAAAATGCCATGAGAGAAAGTTTTATAAGAAAGCATTTTTAGATGTTTGAATTACCACACTAAGATTAATTTCATTGAACTAAACATCAACGCTTATTTGAGAACACATCATCAATATACATCTCATAAGAAATACTTTTAGCCATATTCATACTAAAGCAAAATCCATCATCATATTTTTTCAAAAAGACATCACACCTTCTACTTGTTTCATGAAATTATCAACACATATGGATTTATCTTATAACTAGGTGTTTCGCCAGCATTTGCATTTGCGGACCTAATTTTTTTTAATTATTTTATTAATACATCTTTTACTATTTGAGAATATAATGATAAAGTATTATTTGTGTTTTGTTTTTTGAAACCAAGAATATTAATATTTTCACTTAAACATTCTTAAATATTTTTCTTTATAAATTATGTTCACTATTAAAAATAAATCTTAAAATCAAATAATATTTTCTTTCAATTATATAAAAATTAATAAGTTTACTTCGTTAATATTTAGTTATGTATTTTCTACTGTTTTAGTTTTTAACTTTTTATTAAAATATATTTCAGATAACAACACAATATATATCGGAATTATCTTATTAAGAACATACTATTTATAATTTGGAAAATTCTTATGATTATTATTAATTTTAATTCATTGTCTGATAAAAATAATTTAAATTCGTTTTTATTTTGTATGTAATTTATATATTTTATTCATTAAGGGTATAAACGATAATATTTACATTTTCATTTAAAAATTCTTACATATATTTCTTTATAAATTATGTTACTATTAAAAATAAATCTTAAAATCAAATATTATTTCTTTGTCAGTTATATAAAATTAAGAAGTTTTTTTAATTAATATTTAATTATGTATTTTCTATTGTTTTAGTTTCTAACCTTTTTATTAAAATATATTTTTTAGATAACAACACAATATATATCGGAACTATCTTATTTAAAAACATATATTTAGATTTTGGATAATTGTTATGATTATTATAAATTTTAATTACTTATCTAATCAAATATTTGAAATTCTTTTTCTTTTATGTAATATATATATATATATATATATATATATATATAAGGGTATAAATGACAATATTTATATTTTCATTTAAAAATTCTTACATATATTTTTTTATAAATTATGTTAATATTAAAAATAAATCTTAAAATCAAATAATATTTTCTTTTCAAATATATAAAAATTAAGAAGTTTACTTGATTAATATTCAATTAGGTATTTTCTATTATTTTAACTTTTAACCATTTTATTAAAATATATTTTCAGATAACAACACAATATATATCGGAATTATTTTATTTAAGAACATATTATTTAGATTTTGGATAATTTTTACGATTATTTTTAATTTTAATTACTTATCTAATTAAAATAACTTCAATTCATTTTTATTTTGTATGCAATTTATATATGTTATTCATTAAGTGTATAAACAATATTAACCACTCTAACTTTCAACATGGGAACTCCGTTGCAAAAAATCACTTCGCAAATAATAGTATAGATTTCTTACTTAGAGCATCTCCAAGAGTAACCTTATATTTGAGGTTTGATGAACCTTATATTTGAGGTTTGAGAATGTTCTTCTCCAAGAGTAAACCTTAAAAAAAAACCCTTAAAAGTTTTATATTATTACATAATAGTCCTTATTTTAGATAAAAATCAAATAAAATCATAAAACTTTTATAACAACTAAAATCACACAAAAAATATTTAATACAATATTTATTAATAAACTTTATATTTGAAGAGAAAATTACATATAAAGAAAGGTTTAAAACTATTACACATTAATAAAATATTTCATTCTAATAGCAAATCAACATAAAGAAAAGGCGTAAAACTATTACATATTTCTTCAAATATTTGTATATTTATTTAAATTTATATGTAAAAGTTAAATTTATAAGAATATATATAAAATAGATAAAAGATATAAAATTCTATGGACTAAAATGATAAAGATAAAAGTTATCATTACTATTTAAAAGACATACAAGTACAAGGACCAAAAAATATGAAACCTCAAATATGAGGTTTTGAACAGTGAAACCTCAAATATAAGGTTTCACTGTACAAAACCTTATAATTTGAGGTTTTAAGGTTGCTCTTGGAGTACTTAAAACCTTATATTTGAGATTTTGAGGTTGCTCTTGGAGATTCTTTTACCATTTTTAATACCAAATAAAATGTCATGCCAAATAATAATACCAAGGCAAAACTCAAAATTCTCAGATGCATCAACCAAACTTCCAGTTTCACTTTTCAAAATAGCATCATCACACAAATCATATAGTTCAAGTAAATCTCATCATATTTGCGAAGCTTGATATCTTATAGCTCTATCCTTTTTATTCGACTCTCTCATCTAGTATTAGACAAAACTTTTAATGTAAAATATGAAATATGCTTAAGTAAAATATTCAATCTTTTTGTAGAGCTCTAAAATAAAGTGTCTATCCTTTTCAAAAATAGCATCATCACACAAATCATATAGTTCAAGTAAATCTTATAGCTCTATCCTTTTCAAAATAGCATCATCACACAAATATAGTGTCTATCTTATAGCTCTATCCTTAAATCATATAGTGTCTATCTTATAGCTCTATCCTTTTCAAAATAGCATCATCACACAAATCATATAGTTCAAGTAAATCTCATCATATTTGCGAAGCTTGATATCTTATAGCTCTATCATTTTTATTCGACTCTCTCATCTAGTATTAGACAAAACTTTTAATGTAAAATATGAAATATGCTTAAGTAAAATATTCAATCTTTTTGTAGAGCTCTAAAATAAAGTGTACATGTGTTGTACAATCCCAAAAACATTTTTTCACCCAAGAATATGCTATTTAACTAACATGTGTTGTACAATCCCAAAAACATATGTTATAAACAGTGCTTTTGAATTAAATGCAATAAATCATTTTTGAATTTTTTGGTGTTTTCCTTTCATATTATATACATTGTCATAATCGTGTCTCCTCACATTTTTAATATCAAGACCAAGAGACTTAAGAGGACTTTATAATTCATTAAATGTCGATATATCATCTATCCAAAGGAACTTGAATACCATACATTATCCATTTCATTTTCAAGATTTTCCCACGGTGAAGATAACAACCAAAGTCAAAACACACTATGAAGATAAAAAGAAATAATAACAATAAAATCTTTTTGTGTCTATCATAATATTGCCGAGTAGATTATCTGACATCATTAGTAGTGTGACAAGCTTAACTTCAGTTGCAAATTTATTTGACATATTCACATCATACAATTATAATCATTTTCTCTTGATGACTCACATATGATGTACAAGCAAGGATAAGGATAAGAAAAAAAAATTATCTTAATAATATAACACTCCTGAATTGTTGAATTTTGATGAGAATATCACATCTCAAGTCACATTTTATCATATTAATTATATCATATATTTTCTTCTACGATGACACTTTCTCTATCTCTTTTTTTTGTTAAGTTCTATTGGTTAAAACTGAATTATGTTGTAACTTTTAGGCCATAATTTATCATCTCTTCTATCTTTTTCTTTCTTAAGCTTCTTGTTTATTTTTCAAGTCAGAGAATTATCTATACAAAGTTTTGATGCTCTGGTTCGTTTTCCTTAACTGGATTTATTGGTTAATTTCTAAAATTAATCATATAAGAAGATGTTAAGGAGGAATGAGGCTGTGTAGATCTATAAACTGATAAGGTTCTCGGAAAAAAATGGCGACGGGAGGTGACGAAGTTGCATATCAGGTTAAGAGATCTTGTCTATGACGCAGCTAAGTATCATGTGTGTAGGGATGATTGGAGGATTGAGCTGTTGAAAAAAATTTCTAGTAGTGATGATTATGATGTGAAGCAAATGACCAAGGATATGCAAGTTAAGTTTACTAAGAAATGTGTGGATTACAAGATCATTTTTGGCTATGGGAGCTTTTTCAGATCACCGAATGAAGTTGGATGTGCTTAAGAAAGCTTATGAGAAAGTGGATACTTCTACTTCTTGCTTAAAAACCGAAGAACTTAGGACTAATTTGGTTATTCTTCAAGTGCTTCTCTTCACCAACTCTACATGATATAGTTAATGAATCTTCTCTTGAAGATGATTTAGACAATATAAGTTTTTGTTTGGTTCTTCTAACTTGCTTTATAGAATACTAGGATATCTTTGAATTGGTAAGAATCCTTGGAACTAATATGCAAATCATAAAAACACATTTATATGAAAAAAATACTAGATATAAGTATTTCCTTTATTTAGATATTTTTAGCTACTAGAGGGGGAACCAACTTAGATTTGGTGATTTAGTGATTATGACGCGTGGTAAACTTAGCATTCCAATCACTACAAGTTGCATCAGAATCAGCTTTCGTATTTGAGTTTGGGTATTCGCTCCATACCGAAATTGCCTGCTTCCCAAGAACGTTCAAGCTTTGCATTATACTCATAATTGGTTGTGTGGATTTGTAGAATATGAAGGCTACCAAAACTATTATATAGTCAAGTTTTTAAAAATCTAATTCATACTTCAGATTGTAGGTAATGTAGAATATATTGATAATATGTGCTGTGAAAATACTCGAGTGAAGATACTAGAACGAAAATATTAGGAAGATTGCAAGCACTTCAAAATCAGAAGATTCAAGTATGCCATGAAACATGTTTTAGATTCTCTTTGATTATTTATTTTTTAAAACATAATGAACAATTTTTTTGCTTTTGTTTTTGTTGTTATTAAACTTGTTTGAGTTACTAAGTCTAGTATTCTAGTGCTCACTTTGTTTGATTATGTAACTACTACAATACGTAAACGTTGAATCAAACATTGGAATTGAAGAGATCACAACTTTTCAAATAAATTTTGTTGATATTTTTTTAAAATTAAGTTATCTAGTGTTTATATAAAAATAAGACTTTTTTGAAAAGTAAAAATGTGTGTTAGAAAATCGATTATTATAGAATAAATATAAGAGAAGAAAGTTGGAAAATACTTAAGTGAGACTAATTGGATCTTAGTGGATCAGTGTAAAACTTACGGGTCTAAATGAGCAATCCTACTAAATCTTGTTTTGTATGGTTTTATGTAGGCATATGTTATAAATAGAATACGTTTTAAATAGATCGGATTCATCTATTTTAGCATCTCTGATTCATGGTTCTCCAACAGTATGGAACTTGGAAATGTTGGAGAATCTTATTGTTCAGGAAGACATCTTACTCATCCAGAGTTTGGCCATAAGCCAATCTCATAGAGAAGACAAATACAGATAGAGCTATATTCGACATGAGATGTATACGGTAAAATCAGGATAATGGATCACCAGGAACATTCTGAACTGCGAGACTGAAGAATTGGTGGAGGAACCAAGTACAAACAGTCTCAAGGCATCTGCTTGGAAAATTCAGGCGCCACAGAAGATTCATCATCTTATATGACAGCTGGTGTCTGGATATACTGCGATCACATGAAACCTAACTCAATGACATATGCGTTATGACAATTATTGCCACAGATGTGGTGAGCTTGATAAATTAGCTAATCACGCAATATTTGAATGCACGCGAGCTTTGAAAACATGGGCCCTTGCCTCAACAATGTCGTGTCCAAGAACCTTTCCAATGACAAGCATTGTGATAACCCGCCCTTCGGGATAAAATGGTCGA
>JABAYD010023618.1:0-12217 GCA_014822095.1 Diplotaxis tenuifolia
TCTATACATACATGAACATGAACCCTACTTTTATTTTCCTTGTTCGATAAATTATAATGCTTTGTGATGTTAAGTTGCAACTGGTTACGACAATATCGATTGGTGCCAAAAGGACGGGTCTCCAGTTAAGTGGTTCGGTCAGGGGCGACGACATTTGTCTGCATTAAAATTTGGAAATGACTCAATATGATCAAATAATTAATACTCTAAATGTTATTTCATGTTATTCTAACTAAAGAAACATTTAAATATCAATTCGTAAGTCTTAGGATATCTTTCAAATCTCCTTAAATTTTCATTTTGCATATGATTTCAGAGGTCTTTGTAAATGACAAATGTTGTATAAATTATTTCTGGTATTTTCAATATTTTTAAAAGTTAATATATATATTCGAGAAAGCGCCCCAATCGTAATACTTGATGGAAACGGGAAAATGTTTTTATTAATTAATTCACTCTCTCTTTTTTTTCTTTGATATCGTAGAATATTTTTCTAAATTAGATTAAGTTTTTAATATTTAATATAAAATTTATTAATAATTTATGTTATATGATTTTGGATTATGCAGTTTGTTATTGGTTATTAACTTATTATTGACTGAATGGAGTTATGTATATAATAAGTGATGTTTTTGTTAAAAAGTATATTTGTATTTTAATTTGTGTGCACTAATCTAAATCGTTAACTGGTTAAAAAAGGAGAGAACCGTAATACTTTTTGGCATATATCAGATAAGTATCAGTTGCAAATAAAAATTCTTAATATGAGAGTGACTAGAAGTCCATTATTCTATTTGTGTGTGAATAAAAAATTGTCTTGCTGTTAATATGTTCTTTTCTGTCGACATGCTATTAATATAGTTTATGCGTCCAATCTGCTAGAATGTCTATATATCATATATGGTTTAAGTTATTGTATGTGCAAAAATTCACGGTTTCGAATTTTAAAATAATAATCAAGAAAACGTGAGCAAGCAAGATTGTGAGATTTTAGGTGCAATCACGATTTAACTTGAACGGGCAAAAACTGTTGTACACATGTTCTATAGTTAGTAAAACCTTTCTTAAAAAAAACATGTTCTATAGCCTGATACTAAAATACAATTTTGTTGATGTTTGATAATATAAGCCTGGAAGTCGATATATAGTGTTTTAAGTTCTCTTTAAATTAAGCATTTGGTAAGTTATTAATTAATCACTAATGTGAATATGGCATTGATGCTTGTATATGTTTGAGAATACTTTGTTTTGTCACCAGACTCACCATATTTTTTAAAATTGTTAATACCTTTTGTTTTGCTTAATAATATATCTGATCGGGGGTCGTATTATGAGAAAGTACTAGTCTCTGAGCTAAAAGTTTCGAAACGTATGGTACATCGATCCTTAAAGTCTTTGCTTTGGCCATACTATTTTATGATTGATAGCGATTTCCCATCGGCCTTATATTGCTTTCCTTACAAACATTTCATATCAAACGAAATCAACACACACAGTTTACTATACATATATAGGAACATCATTAGCCTTCCTTAATCAAAACAAAAACAAAACAAAAAATAAATATGCTTTTCAAGGGGCTATACTAAAATAATTTAAAAGACTAATTAACAAAACTTTTATTTCTTTTTCATTCAACACTAGAGTATTATGAGTGTTTGAATTTGAAGGAGGTAGTAACAATACAAGTACAATGCGACGCAGTAGGATAAGACCTTGAGAAGGATGGTTTAAATACAATTACGACATTTGTAATGGTCATGGCTACTTTCGACACTATAGAATGATCAGGAAGTTTCAATCGTGTGGAGTTCGATTGTTCGAAGGTGACAATGCCGTCTTGAACACGATTCTAAACTACCAAAGCAACAATCTAACGCTGCAAAATTACATCAAAGAAATTCGAGAATGGCAACGACTCTTTGACTCCATAAAGTTCACACACAGCAATATATTACACAACCAATGTGGCAATGTGCGGATAAATTAGCTAAGCGAGCTGTTACTGCTCCAAATTTGTTTGTGTTTATTTAACTCACATTCAAACTCGATCGGTATATCTCAAAAAGTACCACTTCTTTTTTTTTTTTGAATTTTTACTCAAGATACTGGTAAAAATTGTGCTTATATGTACAGAACCAGAACCAGGGAAAAAGCAAAAAAAAAAAAGACAAAAACAAGTTCAATCTCATCAAGATTGTTTGTTGTGTCTTCACTAGAACGTAATCAAATCTGGCATCATGTACTCCATATAAACTGGTTCTTGGTACGATACTATAAGAGGCAGAGGATGCTTTTGATATTCTTCAATCACCTTTTCATGGAAACAACTCTCATCATCTTCGAAAATCTCCCATTTCTCTGTAATAATCGTCTCTAATCTCGATTTCTCCAAAACCACAATAGCTTTCTCTTCCACTACCACTTCTTCCTCTTCTTCGACGTCCTCAATCATTTTCTTGATTATTTCTACTTCCGCCTTTGGTATACTAACAAACTGAGGCGTATCCCTCGCGTTCGCTACGCCAAACCCTTTGCAAAACTCAAAGAAGATAGCTAAATCTTCTCCCAGAGATGTTGCCTTGTTAATGATATTTAAAACCGCAGCGGCGTCCGTTTTCCCGGAATTCGGAAGAATTTTGATGACGCCGCTGCATATCCTACCGTAGATATTGATACTCTCGATCACAATACAATCCATAGCTTCAAGTATCAACGTCTTCTTCATGTTATCAGCAATGGGACGTATCTGAAGAATCAAATCGAGAAGAAACTGCAGTTTCCGGATCCTTTCGAGCTCCCAAGATCTCCGATTATGCGCGGGACGGCGATGGAACTGATCAGACAAGAAAGACGAGTAGCTCTGGAGGAAAGAGAAGTACGCTCGGACGAAGATGTTGAACCCCCATGTTTTACTGAGACAAGAATGTCCATCGGAGAACTCCGTCAGGTCGAAAGGGAGACGACGGAGTTCTCCGAGGACGGAAGGGAGTTTGCAGGAGAGAACACCGTGGAGAAGCATAAGGGATTTGAGGGAGACGATCCAGCTGCGGGTGTGGTTGACGCGGGAGGAGAGGGTGTGGATTAGGGTTTTGAGGTTGAGATGAGGAGAGGATCGTATCCATTTGTAGACGCGGTGAGCGTTGGAGTAGTCGACGGAGGTGGAGTCGTGGGAGGTGGCTTTGATGATGGCTGCTTCGAGATCTAAGTTGTGGTGTGAAGTTCGCCGTGAGAATCCGACTGCTAATAGGCTTTTACGGTCTTTTATTGCGGCGGCGGCTCGTTTCCACAATTTCATCGTTGAGCCCGCCTCCCTCCTCCTGTCTACCTCTCTCTCGCTTTGTATTCTCTGTACCTTTCTTCTTCCTCAAGGTTCAAAAACCATCTCTGTAAATCTCTTTACTCTATTTTAAGTTATTGTCCCTAAACCATCCGTTATACCGATGTAACCGCTTTTTTTTCAAAAAATATTTAGTTTTAATAAACAAGGAAAAAAAACACTGGCACGTGTAAACATTTTTTAAACCGAACCAAAGTCGTATAGAATGTCCTGATTTGGGTTTATTTTTATATAAAACTAAATTGACCTGGTGGTTTAGCGGAAACTCATGTTTAATAGGTCATTTATTCCGTCTTAGAACTAACATCATGATATAATTCTATTGGAACAGACCTTATATTTACCAATTAGTAATCAACAAAAGGTCCAAATCTCGACTGTAAAGAAAACCATTCTAAACCGTACATTCATCTAACTGGTCCGTAAGATGAGGGCCAGTTTCATTAGTTTGGGTCGTCCTACTAAATCTAGAGATGTGAAGCTCATTTTTTGTTTATATATAGCTTTGGGACTAGTTGGTTTAGCTGAAGTTTCCTTGAGGTCCTATAGTTCAAAACAAATAAAAAAAACTAAGAACCAAAACTGAATTGGACAACCTTTTCGGCTCTTTCTTTTTGCAATAAATAGACAATGTCGATCTGGCTACTGAAAATTAGCCGTAAGTGTAGAAGATAAACATTCCTGTAACCCCAAGCTTGGGACATGTCTCTATATCCGGCTACAAAGCAATTGTTAAGAGAGATCATTCAAGAAGAGAGATGACAAGAGCAACACCCATGCCAAGCATCAAAGATATCAAATGCAAAACACTGTTTTTAAGTGTCGATTTTCCAGAGTTGTTCATCTCAGCAAGAACACCAGCAACTGCTATGTATATGAATCCTCCCGCTGTAAATCCCTACAAAATTTCAATCACCCACCATATAATATTATGTAAACATTTATATTAACGTTACTAGATCGAACCAATGGGATACTGTATGTCGTTCACTACCTCAATCAATGATGACTGTCCTGGTTCATTTCCCCAGACCAAAACCTGTTGCCAAGACAAACAAAAAAAGAACACCACGAAGGTTAGTTCAGTTTCAGTATCTGTAGAAAGGTTTCAGATAGAAAAGACTTGCCAGTGAAGTTCCTGCAAGTGCAACGAGTGCAGAGAGGAAGTTGAAGAAGAGTGCTTTTGTTACAGTGAAGCCTGACCTCACTAGTATCCCAAAATCACCTATCTGCAAAGTATTATCCCATTGATATCTTTGTTAAAATGGGGTTACTTTTTGCTATACACATATTCAATGTTTGTTAAAGGAGACAGAGTAGGGACCTCTTGGGGAAGCTCGTGTGCAAGTAAAAACATGGTTCTTGACCATCCACCAACTGATCCGTAGATGAGAAACGCACTTCCTAACGCCATTCCATCAGTAAAATTGTGCTGCGAAACAAAAACGGGGACAAAATCGTATCTTCTCAGATGAAGCATCTCTTCTGTAATCTTTGATAAATAACAAAGGAGCACCTACTTACAACACCATCAGAGAACAAGTTGAGGTAACCGAATACTAGGCTTGAGTTCTTCTCCACCTGTTCAGGTTCTTCTAATTTTCCATTGGGGATAGTTTCTGAGCCAGAGTTTGATTTATCAACAGCATCACTAGCAGAAGTCTTTCTCTGCAATGAACAAACAAGTCACAATATCGATTATATGACTAAGTAAGACATCAAGCCTACTTCGGGCTTCAAGTAGACATCTGCTGCAGATAGAGATATTGACACGGAAGTGCTGGTTCTCACCTTACGGAGAGATTTATCTTTAGAGACTTTCTCTGATGAATTTTCAGTTGCATCAGCGGGACACTGTTTGTCTGCGTTGTTCTGATCATCCTCATCCTTCAGTTTCTTACTGCCTGCATGGTGGTGGTGGTGGTGGTGGCCCCAAGTATTGGATCCAGACGAGTTTTCTTCAACATACCGCACCAACTTCTCCACAAGAAGGAAGACCACAATCCCAGCTAGACAATCAAGAATCATGTTTAAATTGAAATATAAGATATGTCAAAGTATTTTATTTAATAAACATAAGAGTAAGTGTTCTACTACTTACCAAGAACAGACAATCCAACAGACAGATCTTGGATAGAATGTGAATGTGAAGGCGAATCCGAGTGAGAATGATCATGATCATGATCGTGATGGTCATGGCTCTCATGATCATGAGAGTGACCACCACCTGCCACACAGTAGTTTTTCCAGTTTAAGAAGATATATATCTTGGCATCTAACTAAAGGTCACACTCGCAAAATAACATAGCGAATATAAAAGCACCGGAAATGAGAAGGCTTAGGATACTATAAAGAGATTGGATCAGAGTGTCCATTAATGTACCAAAAGCATGTGGTAATTGGTGAAGAAAAGCATCCCCCAACATAGCTCCTGCCTGGAAACCAAATAAACAGAGCTAATCAATAAGATTCGAGATAACAACTAACAACAGAGGACATCTATACAGATGCCAAACTCATACAATCAATAAAAGCTGTGCATAGAGATTGCTACATCATATATTTTGACGAATTCAGAACCACCAAGTCGAAAGAAAAGCCAATGCAGCAGAAAAAAAAGACTTACCCCGAAGAGAGCCAAAGCATCAACAAACCATTTAGCAGGCTTCCCTTGAACTGTCGATTGAAACATAAGCTGGTTACAACAAAGAGATAACTTTCTCCAAGAAAGTCAACGCCAAGGTTCTTTTGGTTCACACTATCCTCACTTACCGAACATAACAGGGAGCAAAATCAGACAAATGAGTGACGCCAAGCTAACCAAAAGAGAGCATCCCAACGCATTAACCCACAACGCTGCCAGAAAAATAAAAGACAACTCTAATCATCAAATTGTTCATCTACGAGTTAGTAAAAATTCAATAAACCAGTTACCAAATCCAGAGAGGCTAGAACTAGATTCGTGATCATGATCCTGATGAAGACAAGGCCCAAACCCACACAACCTCATATCCTCCTCCTCAGCCAACTCCTCCGGCAACTTCATCCTCACCGCCTCATGATGATGATCGTGATCATGCGAGTGACTACACCCACCTCCGTGATGGTTCACGTGATCCTCACGCGCCGGAGTCGAGTGAGAGAATCCGGTGTATATGCACAGATCTAGAACTAGAAACAGAACCACGAGCCTTATCGGTGACAGCGACATCTGATTGATCTAAATGCAGGGGGGAGGGGAGAGACTAGACTAAGAAGAGCGGCGGTTGTTGCAGCAGGCGCCTTCGATGGTGATGAAGCAGACGAGGCAGAAGATGAGAATTATGATTCCGACTATTACTCCGAATGTGAGCACATCCATTTTTTTTTTGTAATTAATTACCCTTCAATATCTTTTTTTTTGTAAGTTTGACCCTCTCTTTCTAAATTGAAGGAAAGGCTCCAATCCCGATTTATGACAGTGGTGGATAGAGGTGGCAAACTGGCAATGGGAAATTAGGCTCCACACCGACCAGTTTTATCTTATTTAGGTATATACCAATCTACACTATTTACAAACTCTATATAATTTATATTTCTTCTGTTACTCCTATGGCTAATGTGTAAATTTTTTTATGTCAGACGAAGTTTGTGTTTTTTCGTATCTTTGATATCTATTTCTTTACAACATTTGAATTTTACAAAAACTTCTGTACATTCAAACCTTCGTACGATCAACATTTGAATCTTACTACATTTAAATCTAATGAGTGATATGAACGGTTAAGGTACATGATTATAACATTAACTTTATTTTCTTCATTTTAAAATTGTTTTTCTTTATTTTTTTTTAGTGTATAAAAAATAGAGAAATTAGGTTCCACACCAACAAGTGATAATTGCAAGTCTTAGTAATGATAGTTGCAAGTCTTAGTAATGATAGTTGCAAGTCTTAATAATGATCAATGATGAGTTCTCTTAAGTGAATGTGATACTAATATTTTAGTCTATATGGCCGGATAATATAAAATCTAGATGTCTTATATCATTTGTAACTGATCTAATAAACATAATGTATATTATCTTATTGTTACAAGTTATTTAAGGCATTTAATATTTAATAATGATTAACCCTACGACATAACATCGGTTGGTAACCATGTAAAGGTAAATACTACAATTGAATCCAAATAGACTCCAACAATTATTTAGCCGGTTAGACACTTGTATAAGTACAATTTGTAATCTTATTAGGGTAAAATCAGACCAGTGATATTGTTTATCTAAACATCCAAAGAGATATCCAACAAAGTAAATAACCCTCTAAACAAATACTTAGCCGGTTAGTAACCATGTAAACGTAAATACTACAACTGCTATCTTTCATATAAACATCCAAATAGACTCCAACAATGTAAATAACCGTACAAGCAATTATTTAGCCGGTTAGGCACTTGTATAAGTACAATTTGTAATATTTTTAAGGTAAAATCAGACCAGTGATATTGTCTATCTAAACATCCAAATATATATCCAACAAAGTAAATAACCCTCTAAACAAATACTTAGCCGGTTAGTAACCATGTAAAGGTAAATACTACAACTGATATCTTTCATGTAAACATCCAAATAAACTCCAACAATGTAAATAGCCGTTCAAGCAATTATTTAGCCGGTTAAGCACTTGTATAAGTACAGTTTGTAATTTTATTAAGGTAAAATCAGACCAGTGATATTGTCTATCTAAACATCCAAAGAGATATCCAACAAAGTAAATAACCATCTAAACAAATACTTAGCCGTTTAGTAACCATGTAAAGGTAAATACTAAAACTGATATCTTTCATGTAAACATCTAAATAGACTCCAACAATGTAAATAGTCGTACAAGCAATTATTTAGCCGGTTAGACACTTGAATAAGTACAGTTTTGGGTTTAGAGTTGAGCGTTTTGGATATATTATTTGAGCAAATAGGGTTCACAGTTAGGGTATAGGGTCCAGGGATGTAGGGCTTAGATTTTGGTAGGGTGTAGGGTAAAGGCATTATGGTTCACTGTCAAGGACTTAGGGTTTAGGGTTCAGTGTTTACCTTTTAAAGTTTAGTATTTAGTATTGTTGTTTCAGTGTTTAGTGTTTAGTATTATAGTTTCAGGGTTTAGGGTTTATGGTTTAGGGTATGGGTTTAAGGTTTAATGTTCAACAGATCAAATTAATTATCTTGATATTCGTTATCTTAACAGACAGATAAACATTTATCAAAGTTAACATATGTGTAAGTAATTATTTAGCCGGTTTGCAATTTTATTTGGCAAAACATATCAGTGATATCGTTTATATAAACATCCAAAGAGATATCCAATAAAGTAAATAGCCTTCCAAACAAATAATTAGCCAGTTAAATGACAACTACACACACGATCAGATAGCTAAAACTATTACCCGGTTAATATATGTTGTAGCTGAAAAACTAAAATATTGTCCGACCAATATTTTGTCAGTACTGCTTAGATACATGACTATAGTATTTTTGGAGGCATGATCTCAGCACTACCTCTCATGATGTAGCATCACCATCGCTAATCTTCTTCTCACTTCGACAATAAAATTACTTGCAGAGGCTTGGTTACCAAAATAAGGGTTTGCAATATGAAGACTCTTGTATTCTCGACGTACATCGGCATGTGATTTTTGCTCAGTTTGTGTGATCGTCGGAGGAGTGACACGAAGAATTTTCGAACGATGTTGGAACCAAAGAGATTAAGTGTGATCAAGTGATTATGTGGAGGAAGAAAATGGAGAAAATACTAGAGATACTTATGAACTCATGATTTTTTTTGAACTCATGATTTTTTTTGAACTCATGATTTTTTTGGTTAGATTCATTATAAGGAAAAAAAATTAAATAGAGGAAGATGGTGACAAATAAGACAAGACGGTGAGAGATGAAATTGAATTTTTTGAAGGTTTATTTGTGTAATAACTAAACAAAAATGGGAAATTAGTTTGTAAAGAGAAGGTAGGGAGAGATAGGAAGAGAAAAAAAGAGAGAACGTGTAATTTTTATTAGATAACGAATTATAGATTTTTTTGTTGGTTATCTCAATTAATTTCCTATATTTTTAAAGGGAATTTGCATTACATACCTATGAAACTAAATTTAATTAGGTATATGGAAAACAACTGTTACATTTTCAATAATTCCTCTGATGCCGCTGGTTACATATGACCTGTGAATACCATAGTTACATATCTTATATCTTGACACACTAGTTACAATAAAGTATTTTTTTTTTGTATTTGCATATTGAAGTGGTTGTCACAGTGAAAAGCCAAGCAGTCCCCCTCTTCTTCTTCACTGGAGGTGAAAATTAGTAACTTGTTCTTCATCTGATAACTACAACCTGATCAAAGCCAACTTTGCAAATCATAGTCCAGTTCACTTGGATTAGAGACGCCGTTGCCGTGCTAGCCGTCGGTGTTAACCACTGCGTATCCGATGGAATCGGAAGCACTGAGTTTCTCACCTTATTCACCGAATTATCCAGAGACTCACTGAGTCAGGCCAAGTTAAAGCTTTTACTAAATTGTCTACAATCTCAAAATCTTCGGATTAAACGGAGAAGGAGGCTATACGATTTGATTTTGGGAGGCAAACACATCTTGGCCAAGAACTCCACGAACGGACTCTCCATATCTTCCTCCTAGATCTTAACCGTCGTCTCATTGGAGGAAGAAGCAGCCAAGTGAGCTTGAACAAGCTTGAAGAACTTCATGAGCTGATTCTTCTCCATCAGAGTGAAACTCTTATCCTTAAATATCGCACCTCTCGAATTAGGGACGTTTCGTAACTTTCCATTCGAATCACCGACGAAGCTCGCGTCGATGCTCTTGAACTCAACGTAGTTATTAGATCCTGATTTCAGCATGAGGTTGATAGACTCATCGGTGCAGAAGAGAACCCTAGGACCGCACAAGTCAACGTTGAACTTTTTGGAGTTGTTTTCGTCGAGGATCGAGGATTCGAAGGTCGTGATCTTGACGGAGGAGTATAAGGACCTGTTGATGAGATTCATGGAGAGGAGGTTGGTATCGTGTGATGTTGATGGAGGTGGAGAGATGGAGTTTGAGTGGAGGAAGGAAGTGAGATCGGGGAGGGAGAGGGATGCGAAGTGAGAGCCGTAGAAAGGGTTGGGATCGAGGTGGAGTACGGATGTGCCGGAGGAGGAAGCGGGGGCGGCGAGGATAGATTCGGAAACTCCGGTTCCGACGATGATGAGGTCGTAGACTCGTAGGTGGTAGGATCAAGCGGCGGGTACGGAGGGAGGTCGCTCATGGTAACTACCCAGTAGATTCTACGGTAAAACCTTCGTCGTCTGTGTATCATTCAACACTGAGGGTTAATTTGGCAAACTATACGCATTAAATAACCAATTTTGCAAATATTTTCAAAAACTGCATACATATGCAATTACCGAATGATATTTGTATATTTAGCTAAATGAGCCTTTTTTTTTTTTTTTAAAAATCTCTATGCCAGCTAATAACCTATAAGTCTATAACACAAACCAGAGAAAACTTTCGTGAGGGCTTCACATGTAATTTTACATGTTCTAACACTACAACGAAATCTAACTTTTCACTGCTTTAGGCATTAAGTTAATTTTAACATTCTTTATGATTTTTTTAGCAAATTAATCCATTATTTTTTTCTGTACACATTTCTTTACTAAAATCATTCTTGTATTTTATTTTACTTCTTGTAAAATGCTACAAAGGTATTGCTCCACTCAGTTAATCAATCCCCTAGGTATATGTTATTTTAAGCTAGAAAATTCATTTGGATAAATAATATAGATGATGTTTATTTTAACACAACGGAACATTAATTCTAATCTGCATTTCACTGAACCATTTGAATGCATAAACAAAAACAAAAAAAATTGAGAAAACTAACACATTCATGATACATTATTTCATTTTTACATTAATCATCTTTACTTTTAAAATTTTGACTGTCAAAAGACTATCGTACCCTTCAATTTCCTTGTCAAACCTAAATCTATTTTGCTCCAAATCTCGTCCGATGATATCACCGACGACCTCGGCCATCTCCAACAACTCCGGCGAACTCCGGCGAACTCGGCCATCTCCGGCGAACTCGGTTATCTCGTCACACCTCGCGGCTGTTCCTCTCGAATCACGGCCGTGTTTTCGCCGCCACAACTAACCCGTCGTATCTTCTCTCGCCACACACAAACTTAGCCCGCAAAGTCGTCTCCTCCTCTTCTCTGTTACACCGGAATCAGCTCTCACCGCTGCAAAGCTTCACGGTGACCAAGATTCTTCGTCGTGAGAAGACCAAGCCGAGAGCTCCATTCGCTCACGACCTCTCTACCTCCGCATCTCACTCCCATATCCAAGCCGTGGTCGTCGTTGGGGTCGAGCCTTGCCATCGTCAAACTCCGAATCGGAAGAGAAGAAAGCTCGTGAGCTCTCCAATGGTGGTTTTCTCCAATTTGCATAACAGGTCCCTGAGCTTCTGATTATTCACGCATTCGTCCCACTCATATTTGCAGAATGGTCCCTCTCCTCTTAATGGTTCTCAGTTGATGATGGATTGAGGATGCACGAGGATTGATGGTTCTGGTATCGAGGCGAATGCGACGACATACTCCACGTTGCTGCCTGGTTTTTGTGATGCAGGGGAGATGGTGGAGGCAAATTGACACTTGATATGTGTATGTCGCCTACCTCTTTCTTCAAGTTTCTTTTTGTTACAGGTTTTGGCTTACGTAATTTCTGTTTATTGTCAGTGTTGTATTCACCAAAAGAAGACCTAAGATCCTCCGCTTGTGACTTTTGGTGTTCTATACTCTTATCACAAAACGAGGTATGT
>JABAYD010023620.1:345-11585 GCA_014822095.1 Diplotaxis tenuifolia
AGGAGATTGCTAGGAGCGTTCTACCTGATGGCCGGTTTCACCGGAGGTGGTCCGGCTTGGCTTCATGATCAGATTGCAAGAGAAACAAGAGGAGGCAACTAAGGATTCTTATTTTTAGAATTATGTTGTCTTATTCTTTTATTTTGTTATTGCCTTGTGTATCAAGGTTTGTCTCATTGGCGAAACCCTTCTTGAATTTATTCAATCCAGACGTTAAAAAAAAAAACCAAGTAGTATAGCTCATAATAGGCCTAAAGAAAATATAAAAATTATATGCCATCGTATGTTTATATAATATAAATTGTTATTAGACTAATTACTAGTTGCAGTAAGGTAATACAGTTCTCTTACTCTATCCTATCTTCTTGAAACATTAACCAAAGCGAGAACTGAAACTCTGGTCGTGGTTGCTACCTACTTTTCTCTTGGGCGATTCAAGACGCCATACATGAGCGTGTTATTTACACAAATATTGTTTTTGTTTCATGATTTTCTAAATTTGGGTTCTCATAATCATGAATAGTATATTGGAAAATTGGTTTTTTAGTCCAGAAAAACACAAACATTATTATCTCATTAGGCTAATCGCAAATTTGTATTATTTTTTCTATAATACCCTTTATATTTTCAGAATTAATAATTTTGATTACCAAAATAAATTATGAAAATAAGGAACAATTGAAAAAGTACTCATACTAATGTTCTTGTCTTGTATTTTTTAAGTCTTAAAAATTTAAATAAAAATTTCAGATTTATTTTACGCACTACATATTTTAGGTTCTATGAAAGGATTGGTGGAAATCAAGATCCACATTTTTGTACGAATTTACTTTGCTTAGACTATCTACTTAAATAAAGGTTATCTCAATGTATTTGAAATTCATACTCTACGGTTAACCTACAGCTCTAAAATTTCTAGAATAAACCATCTACAACCATCTCTGAAATTTAATATGTGTATAAATAAAGTTCAAACATGTTTATTGTAGTCTACATGTAATAGAATGTATATTTTATGGATAAGTATGAACAGTTCCAAAAAAGCGTGCAGTTATGAAAATATTAGAAAATATTATGTTTCCATTTTAAGAAAACAAAAACTTAAACAAAAAATTCACAAAAATTAGTTTAAGGCTTTTGGGGAACGAGTCTTCGATAATTAGGGCTTATTTTTTATTGGAGGATTTCTGTTTGTTTTCATTAAATTTTAATTAGTTTAATTATTAACTTATATATTTATATTTCAAAAATAGTTTCTTAATTGTATTTTCGAGGATACAATTGGGATTTTGAAAATCATCAATCTAATGGGACAATTATAGGTTGGGATTGGCATAGTAGGACAATGTTATTGTTTTTGTCCCCAAAAAATAATCTTCCCTATATTATATTTTGCGTTTGTAACAATTTTGAAGTTCTCGTCATTTTGTCTGGCTATAACTTGTTTATAGTGAAAAACATTATACCACATGTAGCTAAAAAGCTCAAAAGGTAATAATGTTGGTAGATCTTATCAGTTGAAGTGTTGAACAAAAGAGTTATAAGAGATAAATTGAATCTTATGTTTCAAAAGCATAATTTCAAAATCATAGCGGCAACCAAGCAAGAGAAATTATGGTTTTGAAATCAAACATTTGTTATCTAAGGAAGGGTGCCAGTTAATGTAACAATGTGTTTCACCGAGTGCCTGCATATAACTTTTTTTTTTCATTCGTTAATGTCGAAATTAATCCAAATTAACAGTAAAAAGATATTCTTATTAAATGAGAAGTTACTTTAATGAATTTGGTTTATATGTCATTGATAGGTGTAATGTAGAATTGACTCTCTTAATTTGATTGAATGTTAGAATTTGAATTTTTGATTTATTTAATTAAAGTTTTTTTTGACATCTAAAAAATTTGGACCATTTCTCGATTTGTGCGTGTCATCCTTGCGCAAGGGCCATGCTAATTTTCTCTGTATCGTTCCAATATTATCAGATGTCCCCGAAGGAACATTTATTTAATTAAAGTTTTTAAAAGAAAACTAATCCTAGAATTGTCTAATCTACTATATATTACTAAACAAACAATTAACCACCTTAAATATATATGGATTAATATAATTTGTTTATAGAAATAATTAAATATTATAGATTATATTATTAACAAATAGAATATACATATAAATACATATTACACCATAAGAATAAGTATATAAACAATTTTGAAATACTTAAAATAGGTATGTGTTTAAGTAATTTAATTTAAAAAAACGAAAATAATATTTTTAAAAAATATTCATTTTAATGAAAATATTTATTTTTAGTGTTTCATAAGATAATGCGAAGAATGGAGAGAATTTAATAATGAATTTGTTTGGTTAAACAATTGTGAGTTTTATGTTAAACGTTAAATAAAAAATAGGTGAGAGAGGGAGAAGGATAGGGAGAGATGGTGATGATGAGGAGGGAGGGTTATGATCACGATGAAGATGAGAGATATAAGTGATATAAATCTGTTTGGCCAAAAAAAGACGTGACATAGATCTTGAAATCTTTTATTAATTAATATTATGTAAAAGTGTTTTGAAGATTCAATAAAATCTCGTAAAAATTTTGCAACCATATAGAGATATAAAGAGTTTGAAAATGAATTGAGGGTTATAGTAAAGATAAAGATAAAAGAATGTATATAAGTGACAGTGAGAAAATGAATATAAGTGACTGTGAGAAAGTGAATGTAAGTTTGAAAGATTTTGAGAATATTTAATCAAGAAAGAAAGAGAAAGAGAAAGACAGCGAAAGAGGTATAATGATATCCAAAAAGAACAAAAAGAAAGATACAAAAAGACAAAACAAATGACTAAGATAGAACGGAGTATCTATATGAAAAAAAAAAGATATTTATACACCTAATGTATAGATTATATTAATGTCTGCACCGTCCACCTAATTGATATTAGATGCTTTGCCGCATCATCCTTGATTCTTTCTTAACAAATGTTAAATAAACTTTTGTTCCCTACACCATAGAACTAAAAGTAAAAGCGTATTCACATATAAACTGCATTTCATTAATGCTGATTCCTTCGTTATGTTTATGCATCTACGATTCTCCGTATATGTTCCTGCCGGCACAATGCCTATCATATATGATGCATGTACTTAACTTATTAGTCTTAATTCTAGCTATTTAGTTGGTTTAGAAATTACTGAATTAAGATAAAATGGTGGAAATTTGTAAAACTTATTTCTTCCTAAGAGTAGCATGATATTTTATTTAGGCTTGGTCTGACTTTTTCAGGTAACGATATATCCTTTCAGTTAAACAATTTCAAATTTACATTTGAACTCCAATAAGAAGCGAATCATATATATTAGTAATTTATGTCTAGACTTCAAAACGTTTTACATTGTTTACGTCAAGTTGATCGGTAAAGGATAATAGCATATTTGTATGATATGTGATTCCTTAAGCATGCAAGATAAAAGAAATTAGATCAGTAACTCAAAAATGCATTTTCTATATCATAATTGAATCTTAGGGTAGTGATATGCAGAATAAAATTAGCAACAGTCAAATATTCAAACAAAAAAAAATCTGTTTTGTTATATAGTTAACTTGATGAATCTAATTTTCCAAACATATTTTTTTATATTACTATGAAATTAGATTAAAAATATAAAGAAGAGAAAGCGGCATATTTTTAAGATTTGCTTAGGGCATATAAATAGATTTGACCGGCACTGATTGTACTCGATCCTGACTCATTTTACGACACTGGATGCAGGTTACATCAGGCGGCCGTATTCGTTTTTATTGGGTTAACAAAAATTCCATCTTAGTTTGTTTATCAAATTTTAATAATCTAAACAGTATTCTACAAAGTTGACTTACAACAGTTTTAGTTGAAAAAAACTTCAAAACAGAATTTTTAAACTAAAATAGCAGCAAACCAAAAACTTAGAGTTTGAATCTATAAATATATTTTAATATAAACAAAAAAATTACAGATTTAAAATTATTAGATGTAAATCTTACAACGATAATTTGAAGACCATAAAAAAAAATACCTGCAAAATAAAATAAAATTATGAAAAAACATAAGGTACAAAATTAAAATCATATTTGAGTAAACCTTTAATGAATTATGCTCAAAAGTCAAAGATAGTAGACTACGTAAATTAGAAAAAGTGAAATGGCTTTAACATAGATTTTTTTTTAGAAATATAATTTATAAGACAAAATAGTAACAAAATAAACACATAGAGTTTGAATCTGGACTTTTATTTATATAAACACAAAAATACATATTTAAAATATACAGATGTAAATACATTTTAGAAGGAAAATATGAAAATCATGGATGAGAATACCAGCGAAATAAGATAAAATTAGGAGAAAAACATATGATAAAAAATTAAATTCATATTTTGTAGACTAATAAAGTCCGCTCAAATAAGTCCGCTCAAATTTATTGTTTAGTACTACTAGCTTTAATTTTTTTAAACATACTTCATTAGAAGTCAAATTTATCAGATAATTTTAAAATCTGAAAAAATCTGTACAGTTAGAAACGTGAAAATAATTTTAAATCTGAAAAACCTTTAAAAGCAGAAATTATAAAATAAAATAATATCAAAATAAATATATAGAGTTTGAGTCTAATTTTATCTGAATATAACATAAAATATACATTTACAATCTATAGTTTTAAATCTTGCATTTTTAGAGGAAAATATGAAAACCATGAATTTTTATACCTACAAAACAAGATAATATTGTGAGAAAGACAAAAGAAAAAAATAAAAAAATAAACAAAAGCTTTTCTTCAGATTCAAAGAATTTGAAAAGAAATGGAAGAGTTTTAGTGAGAAGGGAGAGAGTTTTAGATAAAAGTGAAAGAGTTTTTAAAAGAACTAAGAGAGTATAGAAACTTGCAGTAATTTTAGAGAGATAACGTGTAAATTTCATTCATATATGAAGACAAAAAAATATTCTCTCCCGTTTAATTTAATTTTTATTTGAGTTTTTGCACACAGATTAAGAAAATATATAATTTGCATATTTTCTAAAAAAATACAATTATCTATACACCTAATCACATTTCAACCAACAGAAAAAATATAATAGTGGATAGAGTTAATAAATTTTTCATTGAAATTATAAAACGATATTTATTTTGAAACAAAAATTTTACTCTACAACAACAAGTAAATTGAAACGGAGGAAATATAACTAAATTAAAGTTTATAGCATAGTAGACTTCAAACTGAAGATAATGAGTAGACTTTGTTGTAAGTCTGCTTTGTAGACTTTTTTTTTTGGAAATTACTAAGATAATTTCAATATGTCATTTATTCTTTATTATTTTAATAATCTTAATATATGATTTCATAATTTTTGAATATTATCATTTAATTTATTCATACACAAACTAAAATCAATTAAAATTATCTTAATTTTTATAATCTAAAATTTTAGTAAACTACAGAAGAAGTATGATATACCATAAAATAAAATAAACTTTCTTTGAAATCTATTAGACCAAAAATCCCAAACTATAAAAGCCCACCCGATAACCAAAAACTCTTAATTAATCATTGTATCAAATATTAAGCTATGTAAAATGTAAATTAGTCAACACTAATACGTAAATTTAAAATTTAAAATCTTAACCTAAGAATCTAACTCTAATAGCATTGTTCAACACACGGTTCCTAAACCAATATATATTCTTTTAAATTTTAATTTCTATATCAATTTTTATATTGATGATATAATAAATGTCACACAAGTTAATTTTAATACATTTTTAAATAAAATTATTAGATTAAGTTACGAAGTAGGATTCATAATAAATCTACTATGTAGACTTTTTTTAGTAAATGTAGACTTATGTATGATAAATTCATAAAATAACTTCCTGATTTTTGTATAAGGGATAAATAGTAATATTGACATTCCATTTAGTTCAGTTTTGCATTTGATTGAGTATGAGGTCTACTTTTACATTTCAAATCAATTTTTAGGTTAATATTTGACAAATCCCCTTTAAATAAACATCAGAGTTTAATAATCTTTCAAAGTCTGCTAGATTTATGTTGACGATTATTTAAATGCAACATGTTCTTGACGGTTAAACCCCCACAGATAAAACAATGATCTAAATGTTTACGGAAAAAAACAGATCAAAGTTCGTTTAGAGGTTGGCACAAAGTTTCGTTTAGATACAGTTGTTAATTAAACATGACTGCTAATAAATGATCTACACTTTTGTCTTTATTCCCCTGGAGGTCAGAGTTTTTGGTCAATTTATAATGTCCTATGAGTGGTTGAATACATGGCTTACGACGAATCAAATCATACAATTTAGATTATATCACAAGGGGGCGGCATATCTCAGGTTCATGAACTTCATGTAATACGTCACGAATCGGGACAACGCAATTCTATATGTATAAAGCACGATGGCTATATTGAATACTGGGAATTTTAGCACGATGGCTATATTGAATACTGGGAATTTCCTTTTCCAAAATATTCGGTTTGCTTAAAAGAGATATGATGCAAAGTTGTAAATATGTAATTCTGAATTGAGTGAATTATTGAATGTAAATGTTAAAAAAAAGTTTGGTAAGAACCTTATTGGTGCCTTTTGGATGCAATTACAATTATTTTTTAATAGATGAAAAATTAAGTACCAGTAACGTATATTGAATGTAGAAGAATATTCGTTTGATCAACCCTTTCAAATCTACTTCAAAGAAAAGTTATAAGTTCTGCTAATATAGTGAAGAGGGTAAATTTTATTTTCATCTTATTAGTACATTACCAAGCGTCTAAGATCATCAAATACAATAAATACATGTCTTTACATGAACTGATTAACATCACCGCACAATATTAGCAAGTTAGATTTCGACATGGAATTTAAACTGCAGCTTGCGATGGATCAATCTGCACGGTTAAGAAAAAGTTAAATATATAATAGATTGAGCTGTCTGGGTGTGAGCAGTCCAATTTGACATCTCTATTCCCAATAGACTTTTTTGTGACTGATCTCCCATGTTGATTTCATCTAAAACGCATTTTCATGGACATAAACGAGAACAAAATGGTCGGACATTAAACAAATATACAATGAGACTTAACATATGCGCCTCCAGAGGCAGTATATATGGATGCCATCACTACTCCAACTTACAAGGCACCAGACTTATGAGTCAAATGGCAAATATTTTTTTTTTGACATCGAAAGAAAACATTCAAACTAGATTGCAGTCACTCGGTCAGCTTGAGTAGCTAGCCAGCTTGGTGCGAATCTTTGTACGAACGGGGCTCCAAAGACGCGTGATTTTCCCCCTTTAGCAAGGGAGTCCGCACGGATGTTCAAAGATCTTGGAATGTATACAATAGAGAACTCTATAAACTCCGCAACTAAGGCTTGAATCTCGTCTAATTCTGGTGCCATTGCAGGCCAGTCTTCTTCATCTTTTATCAGCTTGATTAATTGTTCACAATCAGACTCAAAGCGTACCTCTCTGTTTCCTTGCTTCAACACTTCTTGCATGGCCCATAGCAGTCCTTCGGATTCAACGTGGAGAGGGGATGGAGAATCATGAAGTCCCATGCACTCCGTATAGAACTTCTTTGCCCTCCTTCAGAAGTACAAAGCCCATCCCCGCTCGGTCCCTGTCATTTGTCCAGGATGCATCAGTTTGGCATCTCCATAAAGCGGCGGGAAGTTCCTGTATAATGCTCCGGTGTTGTGGTCCTCGTTGCTCATTCCCGTCTCCCTCAGTGTCTTGCGTTATTCGCTGCGCTAGTGCTCAACTTTCAGCTTCTTTAACAGCCAGTTGCAGTGAATCCATCGACATAATGTTCTTATCTTTGAAGATTCTCATTACGTGCTTTCCATATGTACCAAGCGATCCATGGGAATGTAGCCAACACCTCTGACCTCACTCATGTTTCTTTAGCCCGAAAAAATAAGAAGTCTAAGTTTTTGTAAAGAGAACTACTCGGGAACAGCCCCGGAGCCGACGGTATACTGGAGAGATCCCAACATTGGATAGCCGGTGGGCATTCAAAGAGTTTGTGATTGATAGATTCACTTTCGTCGCCACAACGGATACATACACTTTCTCTAGCACAATGCCACTCTTTAAGTTCTGTCGTCGTCGCTAGATACCCTGACGTAGCCTGCCATAGAAAGTGTTTAAGTTTTCTCGGGGCGGGCTTTGATCTTCCAAATTGCTTTCTTGAGTTCTGTTGTACTTGGTTCCGTTGTAGACTGCACGTTTGCCGGAGAGTAAAGCTCGTGGGCAATTTTGTAGCCTGATCGCACCAAGTAAATTCCAGACTTAGTATAGTCTCAAGAGTAGTTATCATGTCTACCTGTGCGACTCACTCGAAGTGATGTAATCCGAGGAATATCTTCCGCTGCTACAGTGGCGTTTAGTAGTTCTAAGTTCCAGGACTGGTTTTGAGCATCAATAAGATGGTGGACGCATATATCTTTATCACGGGAAGCACTGATTCTACTTGGGGCTCCCGCTGGTCTTGTGGGTAACCATGGTTCATCCCATACCTTTGTTGTGTGTCCATTCCCGGTTTTCTTCCGGAGACCCTTTTGAAGAACTTCTTTAGCAGCCACTAAGCTTCTCCATCCAAGACGGGTTGTTTGCCTTCTGGACATTCATCGGGTTCGTGTGTCTATAGTACCTCCCTTTTAGTATCCTAGCAAGGAGGGAATGAGGATACTGAAGTAATCTCCACAACTATTTTGCTAGTAAGGCAAGGTTGAAATCATGGAAGTCCCGGAAGCCTAGTCCTCCCTCATCCGTAGGCACACAGATTTTGTCCCATGCCACCCAATGTAGTCCCCTATTATTGCTCTTTGTACTCCACCAGAAGCGTGAAACTGCACTCGTAAGTTTTGTCGTAATCCCCTTAGGTAGGAGATAATAAGACATAGTGTATGATGGAACCGCTTGTGCGATAGCTTTGATCTGGATCTATTTGCCTCCTTTCGATAACAGTTTAGTAGACCATGAATGGGTGTGATCATTCAGTCGCTCTTGAACGAAGCTGAAAACTTGTTTTTTTTAGCCACATATCTTTTCCGGTAGACCGAGGTACATACCCATTCCACCTTCTTGATTTATGGCCAATGACCTTTTCAGGTCGGTTTTTAAGGACGCTACTACCTTAGAACCGAACATAACTGAAGATTTTGATTTATTCAGTTGTTGTCTTGAGGCGTTGCTGTAGACGTCAATGATTTTCATCAGCTCACTGCATTCACCTTGATCCGCCTTACAAAAGAAGAGACTATCGTCGGCGAAGAGTAGATGAGAAACTGGAGAACTTGCACGTGCGATCTTTAGACCGGTGAGTTTCTTTTCCTGCTCCGCATTGTTGAGCTGAGAGATGAGCACCTCAGTGCAGAGTATAAAGAGAAAAGGTGACAGCGGGTCACCCTGCCGCAGCTTGCGGGATGGCGTAATATTTCCTTTTTCTTCCCCATTGATAAGAACTTGGTAAGACACCGACGAGATGCAGCGCATAATCCTATTAATCCATCTCTCGTCAAAGCCCATTCTTTGCATTAGTTCTTCCAGGAAGCTCCATTCCACTCGATCATAAGCCTTGCTCATATCGGTCTTTATCGCCACATATTTGCTTTGGCAGCTGGGATTTGTTCGTAGCGCGTGAAACATCTCTTGCGCGATCAAAATGTTATATGTAATGAGTCTACCCACGAAGGCCGACTGTGTCTCCGAAATTAACTTGGGAAGGATTTTTTTGAGTCGTGTGGAGAGAACTTTTGGGATGATCTTGTAGCTGACGTTGCACAAGCTTATAGGCCGAAACTCAGACATTGATCTTGGTCTTTCTGTTTTTGGTATCAAGCATATATTCGTTTGGTTGATCCTCTCGTCTAATTAGCCTGAGGCAAAAAAGTTTTGTACCATATGGACGATATCCTTTCCAATCAAATTCCAAAAGCGTTGATAAAAAAGACACGTCATTCCATCCGGTCCCGGGGCTTTATCCGGGTTAATTGCAAATACAGCTTCTTTTATCTCCGCTTCTGTTGGCTCCCTCATCAGGTTAATGTTCATGGTCGGAGTAACCCTCGCGGTAGTAAACCGGAGGGCCTCTTCCCTATCACCTGGTACAGAAGCTGTGAACAGGTTTGTGAAGTACTCCGTGGCCAGGTTCTCTATACCTTCCTCTGTTTCAACCTAATTTCCGAGAGAGTCCAGCAGTTTTGTGATCCGGTTGCGAGCTCTACGTTGCTTTGTTTTAGCATGGAAGAACTTGGTGTTTCTATCTCCCTCGCGGAGCCAAATCGTTCGGCTTTTTTGTTTCCATAAAAGTTCTTCTTCGCGATACTCCTCACAAAGCTTCCATTTGAGTTCAAGCTCTTCCTCCGTGGACATACTGTCGTTATTCTGTGCTCTGTCTAGTTCTGTCTTGAGCTTATCGATGAATTTTTGATTATGGGTAGAGTTCCTTTTTTTTCCATCTCGAAATGGCCCTCCTACAGCGGCCGATCTTATTATGAAGGCTTCTCGGTTCTGGATAATCCTCTTGTTCCCAGCCTTGTTTCACTGTCTCTGTGAAACCCTCTTTTCCCAGCCACCTCTTGTTGAAACAGAAACCTTTTCGCCCGGTAGATTCTCTCGATTTTACTCTTATCGGATCCCCCTCCCTGCTCTCCTTCTACCGGCCCAGGAAAAGAAGTTTTCGGAGTACGGGAATTCAATCATACCACATGCAGAGATCATATTTTTGAAAGGTAAGAAGGATGACTCAGAGCGCTTCCTACCGCCTTTTTTCTCTGTGTTACTCGTAATCTCATTGAAATCTCCCACCATATGCCAAGGTCCCGACCTTAGAAAATTGATCCGCATAAGTCTCTCCCATACTATTTCTCGGTATGCAACTACCGGATCGTAATACACAAAGGTAATAAACACTTTATGTCCTTCTATCTTGGCTTCTATATCTATCATTCGTTCATTAGAAAACTCGATCTTCACATCAGCGTCATTCATATAAAACAAAGCAAGTCCACCGCTTAGCCCCAATGGTTCAACGGTGAACAAATTATCATAACCAAATTCAAACTTAAAGTCTTGCAAAAAATGAAAATTGTTTTTTGTTTCAGAAAGTAAAAGAAAGCAAGGATGAAAACAGCGATGCAACTTGATACCACTCAAATTACCCTAATGAGTGATTTTT
>JABAYD010023632.1:0-11788 GCA_014822095.1 Diplotaxis tenuifolia
TGTTATTATCAGAATTATATTTTCAATCATTAAAATAGAAAATAAAAATGTATAATTAAATATTAATTAAAATTAAGTTTTGTATACCAAAAAAATATAGTTTTGTAAGATAACTATGCCTAACTATGCCCGCATGTGGGGGAAAAAATACCTAGTACAAAAAAAATGAAAAATGGATCAAGCCAATTGAATATATGATAATCGCATACACTTTATTAAATTGTTAATTTTATTTTTATTAACTTGTTTTGTTATTCTTCTCACTCAAACATATTATCTAATTTTAATTGTAATTTAGTAATACTTGTATTATCATTGTAAAGTCTCGATTTTTTTGTTCATTTATCATTTATATACTTTAGTTTGTTTGGTTTATTTTTATTTAAAATATCTCTAATCAAACTCTATTATTTTCTCAAAAAAATAGATAAATTTTATAATATAGGTAAGCTGATTTTAATGTATTTCTCTGTTACATAGTTTCTCTATTTAGAGAAAAAATTCTCATCGCTATATTTAAAAACAAAAATAACACATTAAATATTTTTTCTCTAAAAATTAAGGAACTCTATTGCATAATCATATATTGAAACAAATCCACCTATATAATATAATTTCTCTATTTTAGAACAAAATTTATAGATGAATAACTTATATTAGTACATGTTGTAGCAGACATGAAGAAGAAACAATCATTAAGAAGATTTTTCTTTTTAATTTCATTTCAAATACAGTAGAAACTCTATAAATTAGTATTCGATAAATTAATAATCTCTATACATTAATAAATTTCATCAGTCCCAACTTAGACTAGTGCAAAATATTACAAAATCGATATAATAATAAGATAAATAATTTTTGCAAAGCTATATATCAATATATGTTCTCAGTATAAACATAAATTAATAATTAACATTTATAAATTTTATATAAATATAATCAATATCTTACATAGTTTATTTTTTATTATATTAAAATATATCTTTATTTTCTTAATATTTATAAATACTTTGATATTGCTTTATATTTTACAACTAAATTACATTTACATTTACGATATGCACCGAATAATTGAATAAAATAAAATAAAATTGATATCAATAAATTTAATCAATGCATATACCGTAAAATCAATTTTTTCATATTTATACATAAAAAAATATTTTATAATAAATAAATTTAAAAAAAGAAAATTTTCTGTAACTTATTATCTCTATAAATTAATAAAATTTAAAGTACCAATATTATTAATTTCTAGAGGTTATACTGTATATGATATTCAAATGGTATATAATTTGGAGTCTTATTTCTCTCTCTTTTAATGGCGTCATTGCAGGACCATAATTTTCTGCATAAAAAAATTAATTACATAATTGTGCATATAACCTTTTTAATAAAAGAAGGAAAGGAACTAAATATTTATCTTTGCATCACTTAAGAGAAAATTCATTCCTATTTGTTATTTTGTTTTTCAAATTACTTATTTCTCACTTTTCAGTAACAATAAATAGCTTTCTTACAGCTGATTTGTTTTGAATAATTTTCCTAATTCATTATTTTTGATGATATTTTCATTATAAATCTTAACTAAAAATGAATTATAAAAGTATATGTTGTCTATTTTGGTCATGTTTATTTTTTTAAGTTCTATATATGTGACAAAACCTTTTAAGTCTTTCTCTAAAATAATAGTAGTAAAAGAGAACTTTGAAGTTATATTAAGCTACCTTGAATCATTCAAATTACATAATCTGATTTAACAAAATGGATAGAACTACAAATGAAAAAGAAATACATCTATTGATATTAAAATAGACAATAAAACATTTATATATTATAAATTTTAAGAGATTCTATGAAGCTAAGTGTTTTAAATTTTTCTAAAAAGTGTCGCTTGTTTCTTCTTACTTCTATTTTTCTTTCTTTGCTTTTGTTGTTTTCACAATCTTATCCATAGAAATTGACTAAATAGAAAATAAAAATTCAAGTATTTAAGTTACAAATATAATAAATCTACAAAACATAATATATAGTTTATTCAAGTTTATTTTTTTATGAATGTTTAGAAGTTTGATAAAAAGATTGAATTTTCCTTTTAACATTTATCTCAAATAAATAATTTCAATCCATAATTAAATGCACATTCTTTGGAAATATTTTCTAATCCTTATTCATGTGAGTTTATTTTAAATTGTCATCACTGATTAGTAGATAAAACTATGATAACACAAATATCATACACATTATTATATTTTTTTAATATTAAATTTTTGTTTTTCCGTAGTTGCTCCAGTTATCTCTATATTATCACCATCGAATAGTTTCCATCAATGAGTATTACTTCAATTTTGTAATTGAAGAAAATGAATTATTTTTAACCTTTAATAACAGATCAATATATTGATATATTTATTTATTGTAACTATATATTAGTTTTAAGAGTATAGATAAATATCAATATGCATCGATTATATAAACTAATTATAGTTTTGTTAACGCTGGATAATTATATTAATACAAACTATGAAAACAATTACATAGATGTTTTACAGTTAACAATTATATATTTTTTTATAAGGATTCACGTCTAACTACATCACTATAAGTTCTTATAAGACTCACACCATACATACTCTTTGTACAATGCTAAAATTATGTTACAAATATTTTGCCAATAAATTGATAATTTGCCTTCTCTCGAACTCAAAACATAGATCTGATAATGTAAAAACATTAATCCTTAGTCAAACTTGAACCAATGAGCTTCCATAAGAAGATAGTTAATTATAAGAAAATAATTAGATTATTTTTACAACTTTCTTTTGTTTAAGATTTTTAAAAAGAAAAATTGTTTATTTTCTATTATTTTTCTTTAATATTTTTATGAAATATTTTGTTGTATTTTGAGTGTCTTATAATTCATTTTTGAAGATTATTAAATTATTATTTTCTTTTATAATTTTATTTGTTCATGATTTTTTTTATGGAAAATTAGTTTTTCTTGACAAGGTATTTTCATATTGCTTTTTCAATTTTCTTTTTTTTTAGGAATTAAAAGGAAAACTAGTATTAGATGTTTTCATTAAAATATTATATATTTGTGATAATTTAAAATATTTATTGACATGTGTCATTATCTTGTCAATTAGGAACTTTAAAAGTTAATCTTTATGTAATAAGATAAAATTATATAAATATTTTAAGTTTTTGATTTTGATAAGGAAAATCCCTATTAAATATATATTAGACAAAATTTATTTTTTAATAATTTTTGCTTGTAAGGAAATTGTCTACTAATTTTGTAATTATCTTAACCCATGTTTGTTTTACTTTGAAAATATAATTTTATTTTAAATAAATACTATAACTAAAATAAACTTATAGATTTCTAATTATGTTAAACTCATATTATATTTGCTCTTGCAAATAGAATTCTTTAGAAAGGACTACTGCAACTAAAATAAAATTATAAGAAATTTTACTTTTAGAATTCTTTTTGTAAAAGGTAAAATACTACTAAATATTTATAATATTATTTAATATTTTATTTTTATTGAAAAGTCAAAATAATGTTTTTATTTGTAATTATCTTAAACCCATGATTAGGAAAATAAATAATAATATTAATTTGAATTTTTTTATTTTTGTAAAACTTAAAAAGGAAATTACTATTAATAAATATTTATAATAAAATTTTGAATTTGTTTTACCCGATACCCGAATCGAAACTGAACCTAATCTTAAAAACCCAAATCAGAACCTGATCCAATCTATACAAATATCTGATCGGATATTGATTTAGAGGAGATTGTATATCCAAACATGATCGAGTAATATCTGATACCCGAATGGATCCCAAAATATCCAAAAACATATATAATCATTCTAAATACTGAATAGTTAGACTCATTCATTTTATTTTTCATAGTACACACTAAACCTAAATCTGTCAACGTCGTGGATTTAATGGTTCTATCTTTATTTTCTCCATTTCTTTCGATTTTACTGGATGATACACTCTTTTTTTCTAAGGTTAGTTTGATGAACTATTGCATTTTATCTTTCAGTATTTGATTATCCGCTCTCTGGTTAACAACCTTTTTTGTTGTTGCTTGGTTAATACTATATAGTTATATCTTACAACGTACACATTAATATTTAATTCAAGTTTTGTTTTGATTTGTAGCTATGTTCACCCCGATCTTGTTTTTAAAGTAGCTTTAAATAACCGAACCTGACTCGGATTATCCGACCAAACTACAAATACCCAAAACCAATACGAAGCAAAAAAAATACCTGAATGGGTTCTATACGTCCATACCAAAATACCTTAAAATCCAAAATACTCGATCCGAGCCCGAACGCCCATCCCTATGTGAAGATAATAAAATTTTGTATACCAAATTGTATAACGTAACTGAATATTATTTATTGTTTTTCTTTATTTTTTTATACTAAACCAAAATCCATCGGTATTTTCCTATGGAAACATGAAAAATTTACTTCCGTCAAGAATACAAAAAAATATCCCTGAAAGTATACCGTCAAAATTTCCGTCTACCGCGTGAAAATTGGATTATCAATGAATTCCTGATGGATTGTTTTCGATAATTTTAATACATTACCGAATATTTTCTTCTTCTTCAATAGTCTCTCTCTCTCTCTCTCTCTCTCTCTCTCTAAAAGCCTACAAATCACCTCTCTCTCTCTCTCACTATTCTTTCGCAAATCAGAATCTCTTCTCCCTAAATCATTCTAAATAAGTTTTTATTTTAATAAAGCTTGTTAGATTAAAACTTTGTTAGTGGTTGGTTTTGATTGGAAGTTAGTTTTAGGGTTTTTAGAGTTTGATTTAAGATTGAATGGTATTTAAAGAATTCTTTTGTTTGTGTTTGATTTTATTAGTTTTGGAGTGATATTTATTTTTAGATTTGTTATTTTTAGAACTTTTGTTTATCAAATTTTAAAAACGTTTAATATGGTTTTAAATCTATATTAAATTTAGTATTTTACAAAATATTTGAAACGTATTTATTATATTTCCATATGTTTTAATATATATATATATATATATATATATGGAACTTATTACATATAAAAATACAACTTGATATGACTAGAATTCTAGTTTTACCAGTTTGCACTCAGACAATGCTACAACTTAGTATAATTAGATTAGATCAATTTGGTACAACTCTTTGCTTGAGACTTTTTTCACATCACCAATGTTGTTGGGTAATTAAATCCTTAATACTGTGATCGCTTTAAAGCATTTATGTGATGCTACTTAAAGTTAGATCAGATCAACATACCAAATATTTTGTTTGATTCATTGATGAAGTTGGCATATAATCAATACAAGACGGGCACATTGAACGCGGCCAGGAGGAGATTTTACTATTTGGTTGTTCAAGACATACTTTGCGAGTAAAAATCTGAAAATAACTCTAAAAATTTGGGTTATAGACAAATCTGAAGCCCAAAACGATTCCATGTTGAATACATGATATTTCACTTGTTGAGCCCAACCTAAAAACCTAAAATAACAATCACCAAGAAAACGATTCTGATGGCTTTTTAAATAGCAAATACATTGATGATGTCACTGTCACCACCCGAGTTTTTTTACATCAAACTCCATATTCATTAAACTGATCCAATAAAGTTAGTCTGTGAATCTAACCAAGAGGAGTTCAAAGTGTTTACATGGGAGAAACAAGAAATTTGCGTAAGTCTTCCTTTTGCCAAGAGACCTTCCCAACTATTGAAAACGCAAGATATAAAATGTAGTGAAATGCTAGTGAACAAAGAAATGAGATAGCTAAATTCTTCCGGTTCCGGAGCCAAAAATGGCCAATTTCTTCTTCATCAATCAGCTTAACCATTTGGAGGCAGTCTGATTCGAAATGTATGTCTATGAATCCCATACTCAGAGAAGAGCCCATAGCCCAGAGTAGGGCACCACCCGAGTTTAAGCCAGTAAATGCGTGTATGCGGATTCTTTATTGTTTTTGGTAAAAATGTTAAGTTGTATAAGAATTCTTAATATCAAATAAATAAGAGGAGACACAAAACCATTATATATACTGAAAAAAACCATTATTTAACACGAATTAAGTTGAAATTAAGCTTAAACCATCTAAATTTAAACTATGAATTTTAATTTATTTTATATTGGTGAATTTGCCAACTAACTAATTTGTCAATTAACATGAAAAATATAGTGCGACTAATTGGGAATTGAAGTCAATAATCAAAACCAATATTATCATGTTTATTATTATGCTTTCTTTATATATCTTATTATATAAAGCTTGGTTCTTCAAAATTATTAATTAACACGATTGTGACACATGGTAATTATATATTTAAGATTGCGACATGTGTTAAGATACATATAAGTAAATAATTAAAAAGGTAATTATCCTCTTAAAAAAATATAAATTATCCTTTTAAAAATAATAAATCGTAATTATAAAAAGCATTAAAATGAAAACATATTTTTCGAATTTTCCTTAATTCAAATCCCAAGATTAATAAATAAAAAACCATTGTAATGCTAATTTTAGTAACTATCATTTTAAATTTAACACTAAATTTCCTTCTCTCAAATAATAAAGAAAAGACAATCGTAAAAAAGTAGTAATTATCCTTTTATAAAAAAATAAAATTATCTTTTTTTTAAAAAAAAAATCGTAATTATAAAAAAACTTTAAAAGAAAAAATTATTATTTTGCAATTTTTTCTTTATTCAAATCCTAATTAAAAAATAAACCCCAAAAATGCATATAAAAAAGTTAATGAAGAAAAGATAATTGTAACTTTTTAGTAATTCTCCTTTTAAAAATAGTAAATCTAAAAATGTCAAAGACTTTAGTGCTAAATTTCCTTATAATAATTATTATCGTTTAAAAAAAATAGTAGCTACCCTTTTAAAAAATAATAATTATCCTTTAAAAAAATATTGAACAGTGGTTGTCTTAATGAAAAGATTAAACCCGCTTAAAAAAGAAAAATAGTTTTATGCTAATTAAATTAAAGACTAATGCTAATTAAATTAAAGACTGTTTAATGTTAATTTTCTTTTAAAAACATGTTTAATGTTAATTTTTATTTATTCAAAGAAAACTATAACTATTCAAATACACACACATATATATATATATATATATATAGAACTAAGCTCTCTCATATATGTTCATTTCTCATATTTGATCACGAGACACTAAACATAATTATTGATTCAAGACAAATATAAAATTAGTTTATATATCGTAATGATCATCACATGTTTTCATCACATGTTCTTTTCTTTTTATTAATTGATGTTGATTTTTTATGACCAAAAAACATTATTGTATAACACGATTTGGTTAGTTACAGATGTAATCGGATATATAAATAATATGGAGAAAATAGATGTTCGTAATCAGACATCACATGTCTTCTAATATGTTATTCTAATTTTATTGTTAGGAAGCTATATTTTTTATTTCCAATTCTATTAATGAGTTTGTAATTATAAAATAAATCTCACACAACTTATGCAAAGAAGAATCTTAAATCTCTAGTAAAAATATTTATTATTTTCATGTTTTTTATTAAATTAAAATATTTAAAAAAATCCGTCGCAAGGGCCTATCTAGTTATAAATACAATAGTATACTAAAAGATACATGATACTATATAGTGCCAAATGTTAAATGAAACCAAGTCAGACTGATTAATGAAAGAAAGTTATATGTATACGGCATCTATTGTAGATCAATGTTGTTTTAAACAATTGAATACATGCTAAATTTTGAGAATCTATTTTTAAAAGAAATAATAGAATTATTAAAAATAGTATATAATTACCATAGAACTAATATAGAAAATATATTATTTATAAGGAATGTAAATAGATAGAATATAGTGACATAAATTTTCTAATATTTATCTATATTTTTTTGAAAAGTAAATGATTAACAATTCAAAGCATGTTATATGTATAGTTTTTCAATTGAATTTAAAATTTGATTTATTGCACAGTTTGAAAAAATATATAAAAAAGTAGATAAAAAATTATAAACAATAAACAGAAAAGGCAATGTGGTATATTATACAAATAATGGAGGAGACTATTTAGTAAATTTTATAACTTTTTTGAAGTATATACCATTCAATAACTTTTTTATATCTGTATTTTGTATCAAGTATTTATATGGTTATGGTCTATCCGTGGATTGTACCTCCATCCAGAAATTAGATCTGTGTTTTTAATAGATTCGGTTTAATTTTTTTTTTTAAGTATTTATATGATTCTAAAATATTCTGTAAATGTGTGGGTGTAGCCGTGTAGGTGTTTCCGATGTCGTGGGTATGGACATCACTAGACGATAAGGGTTATGTGGAATGCGTGGTCACAAGTATAGTCTAGAGATCTCTCTGCACTCAAATCGATCCACGTCTTAACGCTCTGTTTTGTGGAAAAGGTAATTATTAATTAGACCACCAGGGGTATAGCATAAAGCCACTTCTGTCAGTTTCAGGGGTGCGTTTCAAATCAAGATGGTACCGACTTGCAAACCAATCAATAAATTTGTCACGAGTTACATGCCTGTCACGAAAATATCCGTTTTATTTATAAATTTGGGAGAAAAAATCTATGACGGTTTTATTAGGAAATTTAGCTGAGAAAAAAATCAATGACAGTTTTGTTAGGAAAAATTAGCTGTACACAGGGCCATGCCATTGTAAATGAAACATTTGTCATATGCTCCCAGATTTTGTTTAAAAAATTACATAGTTATAATACACAAAAATTCTTTTATGACTTTGAATTCATTAAAAAATATTACATAGAAATTGTCGCATGTTTCTAAAATTTTAGTGCCAGCACTGGCTGTACATGCTGTCATGCTGACAAAAAAATTAGATGTACGTTGGCTACATTACACGAACCATGTCTTTGTCGAGATCTCCATATTTTTATTACTCAATCTCTTTCTAAATAAGTGTCATTTTATCATTTTTTTTATTTAAAAAATAATGTTATTTTAAAATTTCGATGCAATTTTTCATAAATAATATTTTTACTATTATAACTAAACAATAAATGTTTTTAAATTATTTTTATCTAAATGATTGTACATTAAATAAAGACATATGATTATATTTTATAATTTTTAATGTGTGAAATATATTGAAATGACACTTATAATTAAACATAGTGAAATTACATTGTATATGGTGATAGCCCACTAGTATATTAAAGATGATTGATATATACTTCAACTATTGTTTTAGACTTTTAGTACTAAAAAATATAAAAACAAATAGAGGAGAAAGAGACTTTTTTGGTACCAAAAACATTTGAAAATATTTTGAAGACTATCTATATGTGTTATTCTTAACTACTTAAACTCTGAAATTAAAAATATAGTGAGAAAATTTAAATACATCAATTATTGCTAAAAAAATCAGATTTTTTTATTTATAGTGATGTTCTAACGCGTGCGAAAGTTTGCTAAAACTGAACCAAAATTTTTAAAATTTTTAGTTGATATTTGGGGGAGGGGGGGGGTTAGCCAAAAATGATCTAAAATTTGATTTTAAATGCAAAAGTTTATTCTAAATTCAATCAAATGCAAAACTAACCCAAAAAACTAGTAAAATGCCGTAATGCTCCAGTGTGGCTGCATCATTTACTCGCTTTGGAGGCTCATCAGTAAGGAATTTTGGTGAGGCTCTTTTTCCCTTGTTTGTGATGTCTAATGACATCTCATTTTCATTCTTGTATTTCCTTTGTTCTCCCTTATGTTTAACTCCGAACGCTTATCCTGCAAGTGTTATTAAAAAAAATTACAACAATCCCCTTATGACCAAACAGAAAACATGTACTGACTTTTACCATTATAACGGTTGTGTGAGAGAACTTGTTTTGAAAGTCGTTTTGAAAGTCGTTTCATACAGTAGATCTTAGAAATAATTTAAAAACTTAAAAAAATATTTATATGAGAGAAAAATTGGAAATCATATAATTATAAATATTTTTTTGAATGAGATAAATTTAGATTTAGTAAACTTTAATTGTATTTCATCATAGATGAGTGAATGAGTGAATGTAGATTGGGGTCATGATATTTTTTGGTTTATTGTTTAGTAACATATGTTATAGCATTTTTTGTATTCTTTGGCTTTAGATTTTGAAATCCTTACTTAAAAAGAAAAACAAAATTGACCTATATGTCCTTAGTTTTGGTTTTAAGTTTAATGAAGTGTTTCAGCCTCCTTGAATCCTCCACCCAGGGTTCTATATCTCATGGCTGGCGTGGAATACTGGCTGGTAGAGAAGTGTTAAAGTTGGGTGCTGGTTGGCAATAGGAGATGGAAAGGCTGTAAGCCTCTGAAATGAAAATTGGCTCACCACCGGTGAAGCTCTACGACCTATAGATAGGCCCTCCAACTTTTGAGAACCAAGAACTAATGGTGAGAGACCTTATGAACCCGAAATCAACAGAATGGCATACCTCAATATGAAGATGCCATAAGATTGATTCAATCAAGCTCTTATAATATGGAGGATATGCTAGATTGATACTCCACCAAGTCTGGATACGCCTTGTCTAAACTCACTGGTGAGCGTGGCCACCCAAATACGCTATTAAATCAGTTCAATTGGAAGTGTTGTGTATGGTTATCGAAACCTCCCTGATATACCATAGATTTCAGCCTCTTTTAGCTATGGTATATGAGTATTTTTATACCTATTTATAACAATATGTAGTAGTATTAGAGTATTTACATGTCCATGTATTTATATCGACGAAATGGCGATTTCAAGACATTTTGAAAATTCTGAAGAAACTTTACTGAGATAGAAAACCGACCAAGACTTTCAGTAACACATCGGTAGATATTACTTATTACATGACGATCGACGCTCACCTATCCACGTCGATCGACACAAGAGCCATCCAATTCTTAATGGCGAATTACAAGATTTCATATTCTACAAAAAGTCTCGTTATTTACAACTTTAGTCCCTGGCCGCCTGTAAGGCTATATAATTAGGGTTTTGTACTACTAGAGAGGTGGACTTCTCTAGAGAACTTCTAGACCTAGTTTGAGAAGAAAGCAACTTGACTACTTTGAAAGAAGAACTTTGGAATCTGGAGAGAGAGATCTGAGACTACAAAACAGAGAAGATCTTGAACTCCTTTGCTTCTATTACTTCTGTTTACTTTGTTTATCAATTTCAAATAAGTTTATTTATACCATCATGACTTTGTCCCTCATGAATATGTCTGAGTAATTCTTGTTTGTTAGATTTTGGTTTCTCATGAAGGATTGAAATATGTGTTAGCCCCAAAGCTTATCTAGGGAATGATTTGATTAGTTCTTCAACTAGGTTGTATTTAAAGCTAGATTTGTGGCCCATAATCTTTAATCAAGATCTTGGGATTAACTGAGTAATGATAATTATCCTCTAATTTCCCAATTATAGCTAGTTGATCTAACTTACTAGATTTCCACGAGAGTTAAATCTATTGAGCTAGAGAACAACAATAACAAAACCGCAAAGCTTGCCAGAATCGATATCGATCGACGCGACCATTGTCGTAACGATCGATATTCTGAAAGGTGATCGATCGATGTTCTCGTGAACATATCGATCGACACTTTCTCGCAATTAGCTAACGATAGTAGCTAACCGAGGTCTGGACAAAGAAAACCTTCTTGGTTTCATAATTTGTTTGAGTTCGTGAACAATTGAAAACCCCTTAAGCCCCATTATAACTACATA
>JABAYD010023638.1:275-10441 GCA_014822095.1 Diplotaxis tenuifolia
GATTGGCTCCAAACACCTCCAAAGACTCCATAGCATGTTCCAACACCTGATAAGGACAAAATGAATGCAAAATGCAACCTAAAGATGTCTAAATCTATCTTATATGCTCAATATGAAAGAGAATCTATAGCTAAAACCAAGTAAATATGCAGCACATCAATACCGTTTCTTGATTCCATCAAAATATTAATATTAATCAAAACCTAAAATAAAATAAAATAACATACACTTTCCGATTTTAAATATAAAAACACAATCTACGTAATTATAACAGAGTCATTATTTTTTATCTACCGTTAGATAGTTTAAGTAGGACCATTAATTTAGAAGACTAACAAATATAAATATCTTGTATAACAATATAACCTTATATTATGGTCCTTAAAAATAGCATTTTCTTAGTGTTAATTAGATTAATTATAATAGATTGATTATGGGCTTTAAAATTTTTATTGTAGATGTTCCATATACTTTTAATTAGTTGGGCAATACGTGATATTCATCATATTTTTTACTCTGTATATTATATAAAAATAGATTGCACAATATATTGTAAACATCTTAAATTAATAACACCAGTTAAATATTTTTTTAACGTATAAATAATACTATTCCATTTAAATTTATTTAGTAAATCTAAAATATTAGCCTTAATTTGTATACAAAATAAATTATTATTTTAAAAATATGTTTTATTATAAATCTTATTAAAATTTACGAATGACAAATATATCCGCGCAGGTGCGCGGGTCAAAGTCTAGTTAACGCAATATCAATTCAGACAGTAATGCGAGGAGTTGTGGATTTCAATGTTTTTTTGGGATTTTACCAGGTCACTAGAGAGGGTTGAGTTTAATCAAGTTTCAAGTATTTTTTGAGAAAGAGATTTCAAATTAAATAAAAGAAATGAAAAAACAAATTAGCCTACGGACAATTACAAAATTTCTGACCAGCTTATAATATAATGGTCGGGCCTAAGACCCATTTCAAATCACATAATTAAAGAAATAACTTAGGGAACCTTTATTTGATCAATGGAGCTAAGGATGAATGCAAACGAGTAGATTCGATAATGAATCAGTGGAGTAGACTTCGTCTTTCATAGAAGAGATAATATCGGAAGTCAGGTAGATAACCAGAAAGCTACCATGTCAGAAGCTGCATAGGGGTTTGAGGAACAGATTGAAGAGATATAGACTGTTGAGTCCACCATTCTCACTATTTGATCAGTCGATTTAAAAGTATTGCGATAGAGACTACGATTCCGCTCGGTCCAGAGGGAATAGATAATGCATTACCACACGATTATGAGAACGTTCCGATGGTTACGAGGGCTGCACTTTGAAGCAAAGAAATCAAAACCTCCCAATCAGGTGATGAGATTCGACGACAACAAACTGAAATTCTTCTCCAGACTTCTTATGAGAAGGGACATGCGAAGAAAAAAGCATGGTAAAGCAAACATGTTCTTAATTTCTTCATTAATTTTCCATTTAAAAACCAGTAGTCTCTATCTTGTTCATTGTCGATGCTGATAGAGAGAGATCAGTGGCGACGCTAGTGCTTTGTGAGTGTAGAATCACAAACAAATAGTTTGCTTTGATACCACTTTTTTGAAACCACAACAATGGCACAAATAGTTTGAATCAAAATCAGAATCAAACACGTAACTCGTTGATACATTTTCAAACGAACTTGATGACGTAAGTAAGAAAATTTGAAATCTAGAATAATGGAAAACAGAAGGAAAATGTGAAAAACATAGAAGATAGACACATGTATTTGTTTATTCATGATTCATCTAGAATGGCTATGTCTATGGAACCTGGCAAAGAGACAATTCACTATACTCTTAAGAACAGAAATCAAACACCTCTTTTTCTCTCTCACAAGCCACAAGGCGGCTTGCTTGGGTATGAAAACACACATAAGAATAGAACACCAAGCTCCTCTTATATAACAGGGGTCTATTACATTAACCTAGTTGGATTACAACATTAAGACTATTTCCAAAATACTTCCAACTTTCATAACTGAATGAAGTAATATTTCTAAGATCATGTCAACTTCCATAACCATAAAAATGAAATTTCATTTTCCTAATATAACGTCCTTGTCTTAGTTTAGGTTAGGCTATCTTGTTTGATTTCCATCACCAAATCTAGACAAAGCTGAGACAGATTGATTGACGTAGTCCTTGATAACATCAAACACGATTCACTATTTAGGTTAAGCAAACACATGCTTTTCCGGATGACACCGATGCTCTCAGCCATCCCAAGGAAATTTGTAGCTTTCTCAAACTTCTTGATATGAACCACCTTGTTTAGAATATCAACAATATTCCTCGAAGTACATAACTTCTACATACTTGCATCATCTGGAGAGATATCCCAGATGAAGTGCACCTTTCAACTGATGTGCTTAGTCTTCTCATGTACTATGAGAGTCACACGATATCTCCACTGTGTCTGGCTTAAATCCAAGCTCTTCAACTAAGCCCCTTTATCACATTCCTCCTATGACAGCTCCAACTACTGCCTTACACGCTGCTTCAGTCGTTAACAGAGACAACAAATTGTAGTCTTGATCTCAAAGCTGATTTGATCACCACCAGCCATGAATCATCCCACGCTTACTCCTAAGCATGTTAACTAACCTGCTATGCATATCCAAGATCACAAATCGTACATAGAATATCCTCCATCTTGTCTCTGCTTCATCATTATCTATGGCATATGATCTGAAATGTACCCCAACAGGTGCCGACACATTCCTTCTATGAAGTTGACACATGTGATCTTCCTGAATCCTTCTGGTTGCTTCATATAATCCAATCTTCCCATGCTCCTTGAAGAAACGCCGGTTTTACATCCAGTTGCTCCAGTTCAAGATTCACTGTAATAGACAACATAAACCTTACTGATACATGTTTCACGATGGGTGAAAACACATCTTGATAATCAATACATTCTCTGAGAGTATCCACTTGCAACTAACTGAGCTTTGAATCTAGGCTTCTAAACACTAGGTATACCAGACCTCAGCTTAAACATCCACTTGCAGACCAACACCTTACGCTGCTTATCAGATATTTTTACAAGATTCCAGCTTTGAATCTTATCCAGTGAAGTCATCTCTTCACCACATGCTTCATTTTAGTGCTTTGTATCTTAGTTGTTCAACGGTCCATGATAGTCTTGAGGTTCTTCTGCACATATGTCATCAGTTACATATAGCGCAAACACTGCTATATCTTTGGACTCAGAGTACCGTGCAAGCGTCACTATTATTCTTCATACTCTGTCCATTCCTAGTTGATATCCTTCAAAATCTTCACCTTATTCAACATCTACATCAACAACTATGTCAGTTGTTTCGTCAACAACTTCACATGGAGTCTCAACTTCTGGTCCTAATGCAATGTCATCATCGATAATATATAAAATGTGGAATACCTTCTTATAACAACCCCCTCAAACCAAGGACCACTCAAACGAGTGATTCTTCAACCTTCTAGTGAAAACCAAGCCCATCTTGCACTACCGTCTATACCAACGGAACACGCCACTTAACTCAAACGTTTTACTAAGAAGACTTTAAACAACAAGACCCTTTGGAATTAGAAAGATCACCTTGAGGAAATCACCACACCAGACTTGAAGTTACATTTAGAGATCCACCACACAAAAAAAGAGCATGCACATAACTGAGAGCTTTACATGTATCATGGTTTCCAAAACTCTCACAGAACTCCAAAAATTTAATCATCTTTCTATCGATCACCTCTTTCTGGGGCCTGAATCTGTAGATTATTCATATTCATGTGCTCAAGACATCTATGCTAAGATTATCTCATCCATAGACGGTTTTTTACTACCACTATTATTTATTTCACCTGACGCAGTTTCTCCATCTAACATGTACAATGACCCATACCTACAAGGTTTTCTGAAGAGCTAGTTTAGATTGCTTATAAATCCTATTCTTCCAATGTCCATTTATACTCTCAAAGCCTAATACATCCAAAGTTCCAATATATAGCAAGTTCCTTCTTAATTTCAGAATATAGCTGACATTCGTGAGTTACTTGAATGAACCTTCATAAGCTTTGATGATTGTAACAATCCCTTGCACTCCTACCGCGTAATCATTAACAAGAAGTATATGTCCTGAAGTCAGCTCTTGAAACATGAGAAATCAGTCCCTACTAAAAGTCATGTATTAACAACATCCAGAATCCATCACCCACTTATCATGATGCCACTTATCTGCTACCGACAGTGCATCATCCTCTGAATCAAGATCAGTAAGAATGACTGTTTCAGTTTCTTTGACATACTTCTTCTTTCTAACATAATAGGCATTCCTGGTGTGCCCTCCTTTCTGTACCAGCAGGTAATTCTAGATCATGAATCTAGAACCGACTTTTTCATTCCCCACATGATCCTTTTCCCAGACTTTCCTTTAGCATAATATCCTTCACCATCACCATGTGAAACCCTAGAGGTTTTAAGATCATGATCATTAGAACTTGCAGTAGCGTCACCTCTTCCAATGACAAAATATGTTTGTTTTACTTAGCGTTTTCTTGACACAGTCGAACTGTGAAAGTCACGAATTCAGGAACAAAATCGTTTGCACCTCCTCTGAATCAGTAACATTAAAGCTTGACAAGTAAAACACAATCTTCAAGAAGCCATTGATATTCTCCTATGTAGTCCGAGTATCAACCATCTTGAATATATAAAATGTATGTTGCAATTGAATTCTATCCAGTAGAGTTTTGGAAAGATAACCTCTCCAGTGTCGACCATGAAGAAGCGGCTGACATACACAACTCAAATCTTCCTTAACACATCACCTCCCACACTGAGAATGATCAAATTCATCGCCTCCTCTGATCTTTCAAGCCTTTCAGATTCCTTTTCACCAACCTCTCCCTGAATACATCTTCTTCTTCATCTTCCCTCATAACTGACGCAAAAGGTGGCGAAGACTCTTCTAATACATCCTTTACACCAAGGAAAAACAAATACGTGAGCATCCTCTTCTTCCACAATGAGAAGTCACCCTTCCCATCGAACCGCTCCACCTCAATTCTTGCATTAGCCATTGACAACGACATCAACCAAGGCTCTGATACCACAACGATGAATAGTTTTCTTTGATACCACTTTGTTGAAACCACAACGAATGGAAAACAATTTAAATTAAGAACCATAATCAAACACACAAACTCGCTGATATACTCTCTTGCTAACTCGACGACGTAAATAAAAAAGTTTGAGTTTGTAGAATAATGGATAACAAAAGACGAACATGGAAAACATAGATGATAGTCACATGTATTTATTTACTCAGGGTTCACCCAGAATGGCTACGCCCTTGGGGCCTTGCAAGTAGGCAATTCACACTAATCTTAAGGACAAAGATCAAGCACCTCTCTTTCTCTCTTATAAGCCACAAGCTGGCTTGCTTTGGTGTGAAAACACACACAAGAATAGAACACACAAGCTCATCTTATATAGTAGAAGTCACATTAACCTAGTTGGATCAGAGCATATGTCCATTTCCATAAACCTATTAGGAATATTTCTAAAATATTTCCAACTTCAATAACTGCATTAAAGTAATATTTCCAGGATCCTGCTACTTTCCATAACCATAAAAGGGACATTTCTTTTTTTTTTTCTAATTTGACCTCTTTGTCTTGGTTTACGTTGTGCGATCTTGTTTGATTTTCATCACCAAATCCAGACGAAATTCTAGAAAGATTCTTTGATGTAGGCAATTCACACTAATCTTAAGAACAAAGATCAAGCACCTCTCTTTCTCTCTTACAAGCCACAAGCTGGCTTGCTTCGGTGTGAAAACACACACAAGAATAGAACACACAAGCTCATCTTATATAGTAGAAGTCACATTAACCTAGTTGGATCAGGGCATATGTCCATTTCCATAAACCTATTAGGAATATTTTTAAAATATTTCCAACTTCAATAACTGCATTAAAGTAATATTTCCAGGATCCTGCTACTTTCCATAACCATAAAAGGGACATTTCTTTTTTTCTAATTTGACCTCTTTGTCTTGGTTTACGTTGTGCGATCTTGTTTGATTTTCATCACTAAATCCAGACAAAATTCTAGAAAGATTCTTTGATGTAGTCGTTAATGTAGTCCTTGACGAATCCCAACGTCATTTGATCCATGTAGATTTTCCTACAAAAACAAATTTTACTTGTATATTGAGAAAATTACTAAAATTGTTACAAATTTAGCACATTGACCTGTGCAATTGATGTTTGTTAGTTAATTGACCCCCTTGAAATGATTAGCTGACTCCATCACTGAGAGAGATAAGCTTGGATTGCAACTTGAGCTTTTTTGTATTATTAAATAAAAGTAAATTGTTGCTCAAAAAAATAAATTATTTATATAATTATTTTTTAATTTTTATATATTTTACTTGTAAATATTTTACCAAAAGCTTTCTACGAGAACATTGAGTAAAGAACATTTGGAGAACATTGTCATCTTGTAAATGTTTTTTTCAAATAATTTTGTGATAAATGTTGATTGGATAATAAAGAGTATAATGATTATGCTAATGCTCAGCCAATTAAATTATGTATGTAGAATTTTGTGCAATGGTTATGTAGTCATTTTTTTGATATAAATGGAAAGGGAATATTTGTGGCGGAAATGTTTTTCACAAAAAAAAAAGATGTACTTGTTTGAATCTACTCTATTAAAACAGAGTCCTTATTTTATCTACTAATACAAGTTGTCATTTAAATTTGGTCTCTTTCTAGAATGTTACAAATAATATATTACATATAGTTTGATTGAACCACATTAATTAAATTAAACCAACACGATTAATATGCATATTTAGATATCATCAAAATATGAACTATGAAAATTTACTATTTATATGAAACCAATAGATTTCATATTTTCATAATTACTTAACAAATATGTAAATCTACTAATTATATTAGACCAATGAATTTTGGAAATCATAATATACCGTTTGTTTTATTTTAATATGAACTATGAAAATTTAATAATTATATGAAACCAATAGATTTTATATCTTCATAGTTCCTTAACAAATATGGAAACCTACTAATTATATGAGACCAATAAATTTTGAAAATCATAATATAATGTTTGTTTTATTTTTATTAAATAATTTACTGATTTTTTAAACTAAATGTAAATCAAAACAAAATCTAAAAACTAAAAAATAAACCAATAGCTGAAAATGCGGGTTATATTTTTTCTGTTCATTTACAAAATAAATTATTTCAAAAATTGTCTTCTTTTCAGTTTTAAATTAGATGTTCGATTATTTGAAATTTGTTTGTTGGTAATAGCAGTCCAAACTAACTCAACACATTTAAAAAACTAAAAACCATAACCAAAATCTGAAAATCAAAAATAGAAACTTAAAATTAAAAACCAAAATTTAAAACCAAATCTAAAAAAAACAGAAACTAAAAATTAATACAAACAATCTTCACCACAAATTTTGGATTAGTGATTTTATACTAAAACATAGTTTAAATAAAGATAAAAACCAATTATATAAATTGTTAATCATAGAAATTTCCGCGCTTTTTCGCGGGTCAAAATCTTGTTTTTTTTAAGGTCAAACTCTCTAATTACAATTTGCACATTATCTGACCAAATTACTCAGCTATCGAGCTCAACTCCACCATAACAATTTTCGTAGAAAAACTCAAAATTATACGAGAATCTTCAAACACAAAAGCATTCTACACAAATTTCTGTTGAACCAAATGAGTCACGGAAAAGCACCAAAAGTATTTGCAACAAAGAAAAATTGACGACAACAAGTAGCAGCGAGCACAACAAAAGAAAAGCCTTCTCCTCGCTTGATCTACCATTCGTTGACAGATTCGTTCCGCTCAAGAAACAAATATGACATGAGAATTCTTTTGAAAAACCTACAAAAACATTTCTCTCAAAGGTCATAATAAATTACCTTTGGTAAAAATTTATGAGTGGCAATAAGGAACTTTCACTAAAGATCAGAATCAAAGCGAAAATGTTTGTTGAAAAATCTGCGGAAAGCATCTATACTTTGACGTCTCCAGACAAAACTTCGCTTCATAGTCTTCATAAAACCGGTCGCCCACTACTTTCATATAACACAAAACATAATATACGAAGCAACCTATGGTAATACAAAGATTCATATCATGCAAAATGACTGAGCAATAAAAACACGAATGAAGAAAACTTAATCCTCACTCGCAAACATCACAAGTAATATGATGCAACGTGCTCCATTTACTTATATGAGAAGCCACTTCTATGAGAAGCCCTTCTTGTAACACTTACAAGAAACATCCTTAGTATCGCGAGATGTCGCAACATGCTCCATTTACTTCTATGAGAAGCCCTTCTAACACGTTCTCATAAAGTAAAATTTTACTCGAAAGAAAATTTGAGTCTTTAGTATCGCGAGATGTCGCAAAAACTTGAAGAAACACCTATCAAAAACACATCCTTCACGAAGGTTCAAACCCAAACGGTAAGCTCACTAACAACTACCATTATGTTTGTTTCTGATCACAACAAACAAACACTTACATCCTATACAGAATTAGCATCTCCCTCCATAGAGATCGGCTCTCAGACATTAGACACTGATAATAGCGCGCTATAAGAAATCCAAAATTTTGGTCAATATATTTTGTAGACTTCAAAAATTTACTCTGGAGAAATGCTCCGTTCCCGATTGATGCAAGTCACATAAGATGAGAATTTTCACACTTCAATATTTATAGGAACTAAGGCGAAAATCACAACAGTCATCGCAAACCCTAAATCGATAGTAAGCCTAGGTCTATCCTAGAAAAATTGTCTCGAATATCTTTATACATAGTATCAAAGAACACAATACGAGATTTCAATGCATATCTCTTTGTTAATATTGGCATGTTTATGATTACGAAAAAAATTCGTCAGATACTCATCTTACATAGCAACAAGTATTAGGATCCGATGAGCGGCTGAAATGAGATGACAACACATACTCTTTCTCTCTATCTTGTCATGTAGTTGCTCTTGCATTTTTAAAAAGAGCTGAACCACGATTTTATAAATCCAAAACCACATGAAACACGGGTCTAATATAAAATGCAATAAGAAGCAAAATGCTCAAAAATATCCAGATGAAACATAACTAGCCCGTAAAGGTCCGAATGGAAAATAGGTCGTAAGATATTAACTCCTGAACAAAATATGAAAGGATTGATCTCTTCAAAAGGGTACGTAGCCAGCGTTCATAAGGTGCAGCCCCAATCTTATCACAGCCCAATCTTATGAGGAAAAGAAAAGCAAACCAACCATTTCAACTTTTGGAAAAAACTGGTTTCTCCTATGGACCTTTTTAGCAATTGATTCCACCTAACACGCCTATCAATACCTAGTAAATATTATACGTAAAATCTTACGAGCTGGGGGGGGGGCTAACTGTTGGGGTCAAATTTGGTAATGGAAAAATGACTAAAATCTTTCGAGAAATTATGTCTTAAGAAAATATGAGTCGGAAATTCCGGAGAAACTCTACGGTATAAGCCAAACCTATTTGGATAAAGATATAAGAACAAACTTTGTATATTTCATATCGGACAAGGAATAAAAGAATTTATATCGAAACATGAAGGGGTCAGAAAAACATTCTTACGAAAGGATATCGCGAGAAATGACGAGTTTTACGAAGCAATGTTGCGTAAAAAATTCAGAAAGTTTATGCGGAAAAACCTCATTAGAAAATATATGAGATAATATTTTGCAGGACAACTAACGGAAAATAGTTAAGAAAGTACTTGCGTAAAAAAAAATGAAATAGTTTCGAAAGTATACTGATACCACTTAAATTACCCTAAGGAGTGACTTTTACTCTCATCAAAAGAGATCAATCGGAGTACTTAGGGATCGAATCCATAGAGTGCTAAAGTCTTCTGTACGCGTCATCTCCACAGGCTTCAATGGCTTTGTAGATGTCTCCTGTGATTTCTTCAAGTTCTTCTCTGGTACAGAACTTCTGAGCTTTGATATCGGTCGATGTACTAGGTCTGTCATCGATCGATAGGCGCTGAAGTTTAGTCTGGATAGACTTGTCAT
>JABAYD010023649.1:0-14831 GCA_014822095.1 Diplotaxis tenuifolia
TGTGCTTCAGGAACTTTAACACTCCCAGAGTTCCATCGGCGTTGCCTATTCACAGGCTCGTTGTTTCCAACAGCTTTTTGATCTACAATGAGGTAAAAATAAAAAATATTTCATCATAAGTAGCTCGGAAATTTTCAGAGATGCATCAAAAGAGTAACCAGGAACAAGAAGTATCCATGGCACAGAAAATATTAAACAACGAGAAATGAAGAAGCCTTACCATTACCAGGAAGCTTTCTTTTGTCAGAAGCCACCAGTGGATGGCTTTTGTTTTCAGGGGCTTCCACTTTCCCAACATCCATAATATCAGCTCCACGTCTTTGCTCCTTATCAGAAAGCATGTCACTTTTCTCAGACTTATCTACCACTTCATGAGATGTAACTGATTCATTTTACTTGGACTCAGGCTCATCCTCCATAGACTCATCACCAGAACTTCTATCTAGATTCAATACACAAAGACAATTACAAGTACATGAAGCAAGATTCAATACAATTACATGAAGCAAGATTACATGAAGCAAGACTAAACACACATAGCTGAGAAGAAAAATCGCTTAATAAAAAATCCCAAATCGATTTCAAATCAGATAAATCGCTTACGAACTTAGAAATCGACTCTATTAGACCATGGCTCTACTCAATACTGACCTCAACTGTTTGAGGAGAAACTCCGTCGTCGATAATATGGAGAAAAGCTCTGGGACTCGTCGTCGCATGTTGAATCTGCTTCAGACAAAAGAATAACCTAAATTTTTTTAGAGGAGACAAATGAGAGTGCTCGGGGAAACCCTACTTTCTTCGACGACAACGTGGAAAGGAGAAGCCACTCACGGCTCGACACGTGGCTTGAACCCGCTTCATACATGTTCATGCGTAAGGCCCGATTCACTGAATATTACCTATTTTTCATTTTTTTTTTATTTGTTCGGGCCTATGAACTCGGGCCTGTGAACCCCATTGGACCCCCTAATGGGGCTGGTCTTACCATGCAGACAAAAAAAATATCATCTGGAGTAGTTGACAAGGTCATACCAAATTCCTATTTTAAAGGACACTGATAATTAAAATCTTAAAGGCCCAATTAACTATACCTTAGGCCCAAGTAAGTCCATGTAGTATGGGCTTGATTAGGTAATAGGAAAGGAAGTAACGAATTGGCTCCAAAACAGCAACACACGTGTACAACATATTAATAAGTTCCCTTCGTTCATTCCCATTAGGAAGGACGACGGACCAAACAGCTGAGAAGCGAGAGAGCGAGCGAGCGAGAGAGAGAGAGACCAGAGATCTAAAAACAGCTCTTTTGTTTCTCCGAGAAGCAACCTCTCTCTCTGTCTCGGCGACGCGCATTCTGAATTTCATACATTCTCTGTAAGATCCGAGTCATCTCTCTCTTTCTCGATGTTAATATTTCTTCACCGAATTGTTCCTCTTCTGGCTGTAACATCGATCCTCTTTTGACGCTCTCGTGTGCGGTTTTGCTTCCGTTAATTGTCAACTTTGCATTGGGTTCACGTAATTTTGTTTGGTGATTGATTGTTGTGTATGTTTGGTTATTTGTTTCGTTTGGTATGCTTTGTTATTGTTTTATTTGTGTGTTTCCTTGTCGGTTTCGTCTTCTGGGTTGTTGAAACCGGCGGCGCATGTTAGTGTTTTGTTTTCTCGATCCTGAGTATGGGGTTTTGGTTCGTTTTCGGTTCCTTCGATTATTGATCTGAACTGGTAACTGTCGTAGATCGTTTACAAATTCGATTGGGAATTGCGATAGTTCTAGGGTTTAGTCCTGTTTCGATTTTCTGCATTGGGAATACATTTATTCTCATGATCTCGCATGTCCCACTTGCTTCTATATGGTATCTGTATATCGAATCAGACGTTTTTAATTATTTGCTATGCGTTACGATTTATCTGTTCTTCTTTGTTAAGTATTTGTGGAATGTGACTGAAACACTCCAAAAGATTTAACATATGTGAATGACGTCTTGCTTTTTCTGGCTTTGATGACCTGTTCTGTTGCGTCCATTTGGTATCATTACATCTCCTTGATGTTTCTAACCATGATTACACAAAAAAAAGTGATTATCACTGTAAGAGGGACATTCAGATTTATGGTTTTTTTTTTGTTTTTTCTTACACAGGTCTGTTCTTGCAATTTGAAAGATGCCTCTACTAAAGAAGAAGCCACATAAACTACTGGAGCCCCCAAAGAACTTGCAGCCACAAGAACTTGTTTATCAAGTTCGTTTTACCAAGGAGATTTTCCGAGACTATCAGTATCCTTTTTCTTCTATAACATATGAATTGAAAAATAATAATCGTCTTTTAACATATGTTTTGTAAATTTTCATTGTGGAACAACCTTCATTCATATTATCTTTCAAAGGCTTGCTTCTTTGTTCATGTTGTTCAATGCACGTGCCGTGTCAGAACCATTTGTTTTGCTTGACATAGAATAGAATGTACTTGAAGAGAATGAATCTGTATCGCCAACGAGTCTGGACATGTAAATCTACTGGGAAAACTAGTTTGACCTACGAGGAGGCCTTAGAGTCAGAAAAACTAGCAAGCAAGAAGGTTCAAACTCTTCCCAGAGAGCTAGTTGCACCTGTGTTACGCATCATCCAGTTCAGTAAGTTCATTACCCCCTTCTCCTCCTTTATTCTGGTACAGTTGTTTCAGTGTCTTATTTGTTTGATTACACTGTTTATGGTTCTCTTTCTACCATTTTGTGAAGGTATGCTCTCTTTGAAAGATCTCGCTGACACAATAGCGACCGAGATGCAAAACTGCTTTTTCGCTGGTGCAGAGCTTTGTGCAAGCATGGATGGAGAATCTCATCCGTGCAGAATCTTGAATATAGTATCAAATGAGGATAGTGAACCTCAGTATGAGGTAGGCTTCCTTGACAAAGATAAGGAAATAAATGAGAAGGCAGTGCTGTCTGGGGAGGATCTTTCATGGAAGAAGTTTCCATTTAGTAGAAATTTTCTGAAGTCTTTCATTAGGGAGTCCACATGCCACAGTATACCTTGGGTGGTCAATGAATATCTGGCCAAAGCGCATGGAATCACTAGAAAGATTCCCAAGGAACTGGAGAACAAGTATGTCTTTCAGAATGGAGAACTGGTTCAGCAAAGAAAGCAGGTACCATACAATAATTTGTAGCGTCGCCTAATAATTGGTCTATGTACTAATCAGTTTTGTCTCATCGCTGAACTTAGGAAGATAAAACCGGAAAGGAGAAGGGAAAAAGAAAGAGAGCAGAAGATGGTAACAATGTTGCAGAGGAGACAGACAAAGGTAGCTCTGCAATTCATTTTGTTTTGTGGAAACAAAGAGATTCTGTCTTTCCTGTATAACTTTATACTGATTTCTTATTTTCTTTCCAGAGGCTAATGGCTCCGGGGAAGAGCCTATCAATTATCCAATTGAAGATTTACTGTTGCCACAGGAACCTGATGATGATGCTAATATCACTCAGCGTCCTTCTCCCTCACGTGATTTCAATGTTCCAATGGACTGTGTTGGGGATCTTCTCATGGTGTGGGACTTTTGTTCTTCATTTGGTAGGCAGCTGCATCTATGGCGATTTTCCCTTGAGGACTTTGAAAATGCTGTCTGCCACAAGGAGAGTAATCTGGTTCTTATCATGGAAGTGCATTCCTGTCTTTTCCGGTTCCTCGTTAATGAAGGCGATGATACTTTCAAAGCTTTAAAGAGAAGGAGTCGCAAGTCAAAGGTCAGATCTTCATCTCAGTAACATGCTAATCTCATTAAAGAGCGATGTGATTTATTTTCAGTTTTCTTTTGTGGTTTATGGCCTGCGTGTTGCTTCATTTCATCTTGTTTCAGATAACATTGATCACATGGACAGAGTTTTTATGTGACTTCTTGGACTCGGTTGACATCCCTGATCTGTGCTGTGACATTGGAACGATCAAACGGGGACACTATGGTCTATTAGACCCCAATGTAAAATTGAAAATCCTAAGGGAGTTGGTGAACCAGATAGCTGAAACAATGTTGTTTAAGGGAGAATTAGACGAGCTTCTTGAACAACGGCATGCCCTTGGAGCTGCTAGAAGAGAAGAAGCGTTGGCGGAAGCCAGACAGAAGAGAAAGGAGAAAGAACGCTCCAAAAATGGCGAGGAAGCTGAAGTTTTGGCCAATAGCAAGTTAGGTAAAAAGAAAAACAGCCCACAAGTAGTAGAAAGCAGTGAAGACAGCAAAATGAAAGAGAGCACTGAGGGAGAAATTAAGATGGAAAATGGGTCTGTTTCTTCAGGAAAACCTGAAAAATCAGAGAAAAGGTTTGGCTTTGGCTTATACTATTTACTCATAAGCAGAGCGTTTTGTTACAAGATTACTTTTGAGCTTAGAATTATTGGTGTGGTTGTGATAGGCTTATGGGGAATGTCTATCTGAGAAGGCACAAAAAGCAGATGACGGATACAAAAAGCACATCAAAGGAGAAGGTGGAGGAGGAAGAAGAGGAGCCGGAATCAGAAGAGGAGGAGGAGGAGCAGGAAGGAAAATCATCAAGTGAAGATGAGAAAGGAATAGAAATGAGGGGTCCTGAACAGAGGGTTGAGTCCTTTTTTCTCATACTATATTTGATAAGCTGGTTGTTTGCATATATGCACATGTGCTTTCACCAATCAAGTCTGAACTTTTTTATTTGTATGCAGAGGCAATATTATGAACGAGAGATGGAGAAAATAGTCATACGCACAAACCCCTTGGGTAAAGATAGGAACTACAACAGGTACTGGTGGTTCCGAAGCAATGGGAGGATATTTGTTGAGGATTCTGATTGCAAAGAATGGGGCTACTATACCTCCAAGGAAGAGGTAGCATCATCAAGCCACATGTTCACTTCTTTGTTTGATCATTTGATTGCATAGATAGATCTTGTTCAGATTTGTGAGGTTTGATTCTTGAAATCCAGCTCGATGCATTGATGGGATCACTAAACCGTAAAGGAGAGAGGGAGCTGTCATTGCATACGCAGCTAGAGAAATTCTATGACAGAATATGGTCAGTTTAAAGCTTCTCACTTCTATTTTGCATTATTAATCTTGTTCAATGCTCGCTTTGATGCCTGAAGTCCAGTCCCGATGTTTCTGTGTCATGACTTGTAATTTTTTTTCAGCGCTACACTACAAAAGAGGGCGAAGGACATAGCTCACAACATAGAGATGGAAGAAGCAGTATTGAGGAGATCAAGCCGTGTAAAAGCTCCACTTCATGAAAATCCAGCCAGTGCCTTCCAGAGATATGTTAACAAGTGGAAAGAGGACTAAACATAGCATAAGGAAAGCTTTGCAGTTGCAGCCATAACTCGGAACTACCCATTTTCGGCTTGCCTTGTCACGTTTTTCTTTCTGGTTCCTTTAGGATTGGTAGGAAGTCCTATTTACAACTTACAACAAAACAAAGGTTTAGTCTTATCCTATGGCAAAGATGGTGTTGGGTTTTTGTTTTTTTCTGTTGCCATTCATCATCTTCTATGACATACACTTTGCCGGTTAAATTAGAAGTTTCATTACTTTACCCAATAGTCTATGCCAATTGTTTATCTTTGTTTAAAGTTTAAGATGGCAAGTTCTATATGTTATTTCAAGTTTTGCATGACTAACAAGACACTATGAATTTCGGTAACATATCATCTTTGTTTTAGCTCGAAAACAAAACTCCACAATTCAAGAATGTGACTTTTATAGGATTTTTTTTAATAAATAGAAATTCAAAGTGTTGCAAGAATATAACATGAGTTCATACATCAAAAATAAATAAAGTTGAACACAAAACATTCCTTTTAAGAAAAAGATCTACCTGGAACGAAAATTTCTTTTCCCTTTGTTCTTTTCAAAACCGGGAGCAACGTTAAGACCGGGAACGTTTCTGAGACCCATCTTGCCAAGAACATTTATAGGGATAGCTGGAGGGGTTTCGAGTCCCATACTACGGCTAAACTCATTGGCCAACTCCACCAGTCTGGTTGTGTCTCTGGCAATCTTCTTCTGAGATTTGTAGTAACCCAACCATGCCTGATACGCTGCCTCCTTGTTCGTCATCTCCACTTGGCTAAGCGCCCTCTTTACCTGAATCAAACAAGTTTCTCACACCCATCAGTACTCTCTAGAGAGTCACATACTCTTAAAAATCTTTGCTTTTGACTATAAGGAGTTTGTGTTAATATCTATCCTAGAGTAGACATTGGTACTTGCTTACAGACTCATATAGAGTTTATAACACTTTAGCTGTTAGCAAGGAGAGTTGGCTGTATTATCTGAAAAGCTTACCTTATTCACAGCCTCATGGTCTATCGGCGGCAAAGCAGACTTGGAGATGGGTAAGTCTTTCACAGATGAAAGGAAGTACTCTTCCCAAGGAGCCAACAAAAGGAAACCTTCCCCTTCCTTACCTTTACGTCCGGTTCTGCCAAGTCTATGTATGTATTGTTCTCTGTCTGATGGCAACCCCATCTGCATATCCAAATTCCAACATATAGACAACAACAACATTTAGTGAGAACGCTTAACTTTCCAGTCAAGTCCATGATATGGGAAAAGTACGGTATGATTTACCTGGACAACTAGTGACACATCAGGGTAATCTACACCACGAGCAGATACATCAGATGTTACCAGGATAATACTCTTTTTCTTGCGAAACTCATCAGACACTCTGGTTCTGTAACTCTGTGGTTTTCTAGAATGGATCTCTCTGACGTTCAGGCTTAGCTGACCAAGCAGAGCAGCCACTAATCTGGTAACCATAGCAGTTGTACAGAAAATAATTGCCTGCAAGAAGGAGTCGTGTTAGTTCAGAGATACACTGGTGACTCACAACTGCTCTAGAGAAACAGTTTTACCTTATAATCTGGATTATCTGCAATGTGTTTTTTAAGGAGCGCATATAGAAGAGAGAAATGTCTATCCAGTGATGCAATCATGTACATTTGTGAGACCTGTGAAATAAAACAGACATGAGAAACCGTTAACATCCAATCATATGGCAAACCATTCATTTAAAATGAGCCTAAAAGATAAACTTTTACCTTTTGATGCGTCTCCCCACTACCCTCTTGAACGCAATTGACGAACTCATGATCTTGTTTCAAAGCAACATGACATATTTGGCGGACCTTTGACACACCAAAAAACAATAATTCAGGATTCCAACACAAAAATGAGAGCCTTATGTGAAAGAAACTGACGCTTACCTCTTCAGGTACTGTGGCAGAAAATAAAAATGATTGTCTCTGCTTAGGAACAGAGGCGATTATCTTCTCAATATCTCTTCGGAAACCCATGTCCAGGAGATGATCAGCTTCATCAAGCACAAGGACTTTCACACCTTTCAACCTTGTTGAAAATCCAGAAGTGTTGTTAATATGGTCTATGAGCCTTCCAGGTGTAGCCACAAGAATCTGAGAGTGTTCAAATATGTGATTATTAAACAAAATATGGAGACATGGCTCGATACGAGAACAATCCTAACATAGACAGGGGCATACATTCTTTCTCGCCAATCAGAATTTATCATTTCTACAAATTAAAACCCGCAACCCCGTAATGTTTAAGCGACCAACAACCAAATCATCTACAACTCCAAAGTAACATTATCCACTTTAGAGACAAAAATAAGAGTAAGACTTATCAGAATTAACTGAGCATTCATACACATTATGGAGGCAAAAAAGGAAATATCTAACCTGGCAAGGATTCTTTCGCATACGCTTTTGCTCAGCAGGAAGCTTAGTGCCTCCAATCACAACATCAACACCAATAGATGAGTGATACTTGAGCAGAATCCTTGCTTCAGCAGCAGCTTGACAAGCAAGTTCCCGAGTAGGGCATACCACAAGAACAATAATTGGAGGTTGCCTATTTTCCTCGCTTACCGGTGGAGATTTGAGAACAGCTTCAATTGATGGAAGCTTGAACATGTATATAAAAAAATGATAAGTTCATATCTCAAAAGAAGGCCCCAACAATTCCTACATAACAAACTTATATCTATGAGTTTAGAGTCTCACCAGAAACGCAACGGTTTTCCCAGTGCCTGTCTTGGCCTTGGCTAACACATCTTTCCCTGTAAAAACCAATAAGAAACATTAGAGGAAATAATAAACAAAGTTTCAATGAGAGGAATCCGGAAGAAAGACTGCATTTTCATATCAAACCCTAAACCCTAACTTTCTGCCTTATAAGAAACTCTAAGGAGATTGAAAGAAAGAAAAAAAAGTGTTCACCTTTGAGGATAATAGGAAGAGTAGCCTCTTGGACAACAGTCATTGTCTTAAATCCAGCATCCTGGATACCCTTTAGCGACAAGGGAGACAGTGGGAACTGATCAAATCTGCAAAAACCATTTCGACATAATACAGTTGTTTGTTAGAAAAGCTCTGAATCAACCTCAAGACAATCCTTGTCTAAATTCCTCACCTTGTCTTAGACAAGTAAGAATCTGAAGTCTTTGGCTTATTATCAGCAGCAACCTCTACAGCTATTGTAGAAGCAGATTTTTTGATAAGAGGCTCATCAACATCAGCGGATTTGTCTTCCCTTCCTCTCTTTGGAGCTCTTTTCTTTCCCGATTCATCTCCACCGCTCGCGAGCTTCTTTGCATGTTTAGCGCGAATCTCTCGTCTCTTCTGGCCGGATTTGTGTCCATCGGAAGTCATGGAAACGAGAGGAGCAGGTGGAAGAGAATGGTGAAGAAAGAGGAGAAAGCGCCGCTTACCTTAACCTGTAAGGATGTAACTACCAAGTTCCCGCCGTCGTTAATTAGGTCAGGGTTTTATGAGGTTTTATAGAAAAACACAAATAAAGGAGGTTTTTTAAGGGTACCAGCCTAAAAACGGCATGTAGTTTGCTGGTCTTGTGTTGAAATGTCATGTTGTTTGTAAATTAGAAACATCGTAACGTTTGAAGGTTGAATACTCGTATAAATTATTTTATTTTAGTCTTTTTATAAATTATTATTTATTCATTTATTTATTTCTTAGGGCCTGTTATTTAAATTATTATATTTTGGTCTTATACAGAACGTGGATTGGCCTGCTTGGATAGTAAAACTTTTCTTTTGGTTTGTTTGATACAAGTGAAGAAACTAACAGTCTTTTTATCAAGTGTTTGCATGAATGAAAAGAGTTTACACTTACAAAGCCTTATACGACAAAAAGTAAAAACATTGGATAAAGTCCAATTCTACTTGGTTCTAAGACCAGGAACGTTTTTGAGACCCATCTTGCCAAGAACGTTTTTGGGGATAGCTGGTGGCATGTCAAGTCCCATGCTGCGGCTAAACTCATTCGCTAACTCCACAAGTCTGGTCGTGTCTCTTGCAATCATCTTCTGTGACTTGTAGTAACCTAACCACGCCTGATATGCCGCCTCCTTGTTCTTCATTTCCACTTGGTTAAGCCCTCTCTGTACCTGAATTCATCATATCCACCAACAAGTTCCTCACACCCATCAATATTCAAAACTCTTTAAAATCTTTAGTTGTATGTGACAGTTATAAATTTGGCTTTTGCATAGATGTTTTAAGTTCAAGTTTACCTTTTTCACAGCCTCGGGATCTATTGGCGGTAGAGGAGACTTGTTGATGGGCAAGTCTTTAACAGATGACAGAAAGTATTCTTCCCATGGTGCCAACATTAGTACACCTTCTCCTTCCTTACCTTTCCTCCCGGTTCTGCCAAGTCTATGTATGTATTGTTCTCTGTCTGATGGCAATCCCATCTGCAAACCAACATATACACAACAACCACTTCAGTAAGAAGGAACAATTTTGCAGTTGCGGTTACAATTCCATGTTTGAAAACTACTACATGGTTTACCTGTACGACTAGTGATACATCAGGGTAATCGACACCACGAGCAGATACATCTGATGTTACAAGGATAATACTCTTGGACTTGCGGAACTCGTCGGAAACTTTGGTTCTGTAACCTTGAGGTTTTCTAGAATGGATCTCTCTCACGTTCAAGCTTAGCTGACCAAGCAGATCAGCCACCAATCTTGTAACCATGGCAGTTGTGCAGAAAATAATAACCTGCAACAAAAAGGAGACCGTGTCAATTCAGAAATACATTGGTGGTTCCTATCTGTATTTGAGGCACAAGTTTTTTTTTACCTTATAGTCTGGATTATCTCCGATGTGTTCTTTAAGAAGCACATATAGAAGGGAGAAATGTCTATCCAGTGATGCAATCATGTACATTTGTTTGACCTGGGAGATAAAATAGACATGAGAACCTATGATTTCCATATAATAGGGCAGGCTATACATCCAAATGAGCCTAGAGAGCAATCTTTTACCTTTTGATGCGTCTCCCCAGATCCCTCTTGAACACAATTGATGAACTCATGATCACGTTTCAGAGCAATATGGCATATTTGGCGGACCTTGACACCAGAAAAGAAAGACAATTCAAGATTCCAACACAAAAAAATGAGACCCCTTTAGTGCAAGAAACTGATACTTACCTCTTCAGGAACCGTAGCAGAAAATAAAAACGTTTGTCTCTGCTTAGGAACAGCAGCGATGATCCTCTCGATATCCCTTCGGAAACCCATGTCCAATAGATGATCAGCCTCATCAAGCACAAGGACTTTCACACCATTCAACCTTGTGGCAAATCCAGAAGTGTTCTCGATATGGTCTTTGAGCCTTCCAGGTGTAGCCACAAGAATCTGTGAGTGTTCAAAGATGTGATTATCAGACAATATATGAAGACACAGCTTATCACTGAAACGCAGACATCTTAGAAGCACAGCTTAAATGAAGTGTAAAACTTGCTCCGAATGAACTTTGAAAATACGCATGGAGCTGCAAAAGAAATCTCTTATTACCTGGCAAGGATTTGCTTGCATACGCCTTTGCTCTGTAGGAAGCTTTGTGCCTCCAATGACAACTTGAACACCGATAGATGGGTGATACTTCAGCAAGGTATTTGCTTCCGCGGCCGCTTGGCTGGCAAGCTCCCGAGTTGGACATACAACAAGCACAACAATGGGGGATTGCCTACTATCCCGGCTTGCAGGTGGAGATTTGATAACAGCTTCAATTGATGGAAGCTTGATACATAAACAGAAACGATAAGAACAAATACTGACCAACTTTCATACCCCATAGAGTAGAATGTCTCACCAAAAATGCTACGGTTTTTCCAGTGCCTGTTTTGGCCTTGGCTAGCACATCTTTACCTGAAAAAACAAAGCAAGGAAGAAACCAAAGAGTTAAAGAGTAAATATATGAGGAATTTTACAACAATCAATCAACCTACACAATGGAAGTCATAGCAAATTTGAGGAATCATGAAGAAATGATACACAAACACAAGTCCTTGAGTTTTCTTTGAAATACCTATTCATTATTGCTAAGTGATCTATAAATTCTTGTGAGATGCAGTCAATAAGAAACCATCGCTGAATTCTAAATCATTGTTTGTGTTTTTTCTGCCTTGCAAGAACTCTAATAAGAAAGGAAGAAAAAATCCACCTTTGAGAATGATAGGAAGAGTAGCCTCTTGCACAACAGTCATTGTCTCAAATCCAGCATCCTTGATTGCTCTTAGCGATAAGGGAGACAATGGGAACTGATCAAATCTGTAAATCATTAACTTATCAATCACAACAACACTAAATAGTCAAAGTAAGTCATATACAGTGCAAACTAAACAGCAAATACAAACATACCTTGTCTTAGATAAGTAAGAATCCGAAGTTTTAGCAGTTTCAGTCCCTGGCTTATCAGCTTCCACCCTCTTGGCAGAAACCACTTTGCCAATGAAAGGCTCATCATCTTCACTGTCTTCATCACTACTAACTTCACTAAGCAAATCATCAATGCCTCCCAACACTACCCTCTTCTCATCCTCATCACTACTCTCTTCCTCTTCCTCTCTCAAACCTCTTCCCTGCTGTCTCCCCAAACCCTTATTAGCTTCCAAACCTCGCTCTCTCCTAAACCCTGAATCTACATTTCTCTCACCCCTCCCACGAAACGACGACTCGCCACTCCTCCCTTGAACCCGACCATTCCTTGCACCTTCTCCACCACCAAACCGCTTGTTCCTAACCGGTTCACCACTGGTTCTCCTAAACCGATCAACATCACCTTCCTTTCCCCTTCTAGAACCACCAAACCTATCAGCTTGACCTTCCCTTCCCCTCCTCGGACCCCTACTCTCACCTCTCTCTACATTTCTACGAACATCGTCATCTTCATCGCTAGTGAACTTCCCACGCACAGAGCTAGTCCTCAAATCGCTAACCCAATCACTAAGCTCCGCCTCATCCTCAATCAAGCTCTTGGACGCGCGAATCTCTCCATCACCACGACCACGCCTCCCGGATTCGGGTCGGGTTGAGAAACTGACCCGGGAGCAGAGTCCAAGGCACGTTAGCCTCGAAGGAAAGGCCTTGGAGATGACGGGGACGGAGCGGAAGGAGTAGATTAGGGCGCCGGAATTCATGGAAGCGAGATGAGTAGAATGGGTGATGAAGCGTATACCGAGAGGGAACTTCAATGGCATGTCGTGGCCTGTAACTTCTAAGTCCCCGTCGTCGGTGGCCGGAGAGGTGTTGAGGATAAGGTGGTGAAGCGTCGCAAATGTTGAGAGGGTTTTAACGGTCTTTGTAGGAAACGCGATAGGGTTTTTAACCAAGGGACAAGAAATGAAGGCGAGAAATGGCTTTAAAACGACGGCGTTTAGGTGCCATATGAAAAAGCGGCGTGAAGTTGGCCTTCATGGCTGTAAATATGTCACTAAACGGCAAGTAGTTTCTCCACAGTTTGGAAATGTAAATAAGCGAGGAGACGTGGGAGTGAAAAAACGTGACGCTGTTCGCTCCTTTTGTAGAATAATTATTAAACTACCCTTGTAAAAAATGCTATTTGCAAACAAAGACATATTTTTATTGTCTTTATAATATTGACCCCTTCTGTTTCATAATCACTTGCTGAGTATTATTCATTTATTGAGAACCACTAGAGAGTGTCGAGGAAAGGAGAATGTTTTCAGACATGAGATCTAAAAGTGAAACAACCTGTACGAAGTAGCTTAACTCCCTTTGGCTTTGAAACAGAAACGGTGAGCATCCTTTTCCTTTTAGTCTTTGTGAGGAGGCTCTTGACAAGAAGAATGTGCCTCTTTGACATGCTTCTCGTATTCATCTTCTTCCTCCTCTTCCTCTTCTTCTTCCACTTCAGCTTCAACGTCCTCTTCCTCTTCTTCCTCACCCCCTAATCCCAAGCTTTTGCTGACACTTGAAGAAGAAGCTGGATTCCTAGCTTCTCCAACTATCTTCATTATGTCCTCTACGCTTTGGAGAGAATAGCTCGTGTTGTCTCTCTTGTAATACACCGCTTGAGCCGACTCTAGCAGCTCCTTTGGCAGATTCTTTAAGTACCACGGATGATTCTTGATTTCCTTAAGCGTGATTCTCTGTCAAAGATATCATTAACAATCAGAACCGTAACAACATCTTCCTATGAGATATAGACTTTGAAAGGTTACCTTAGCGGGGTTAGTGACGAATATGCGAGAGAGAAGGTGTTTGCATTCCTGAGATATGTGAACGTAGTCCGGAATCTTGTATTGTATAGCCATTATACGCTGCAGAATACCATTTGAATTGTTACATTATTGAGACACTGGAGCAATAAGAAGTGTAAGTTAGACGAAAATGGAGTTACTTGGATTGTTTTCCTGAAGTTCTTTGGATCATTAGGGTCCTCAAATGGGTAAGCTCCAACCAGCATCACATAAAGGGTTACACCACATGACCACACATCAGCGTGCTACAAAAAAAACGCAGCCATATAAGTACAAAAGGCAGTCTAATAATATGTATTAATGACGAATTGATATGTATGACAAAGATATGAGTAGTGTAGTACCTTGCCATCATATTCTCTACGGGAAAGAACTTCAGGTGCTATGTATGCTGGAGTTCCAACAGTTGATTTAGGCCTAGAATGTAGTATCGATGACTACACAAAAAGAATAAGGGACGAGTGAATAGATCATGATAATCTCTTATTCTGTAATGGAAAGAAGATTGAGACCACTGAGCAAAGAAGGAAAAGGGAAATGAATGAGAGCACATACCTTGGAGTAACCAAAATCACAGATTTTCAAAAGCGGAGCAGGGCTACCATCAAGCAATGTGTTCTCAAGCTTCAGATCTCTGTGGCATATTTGCTGCACAGAAGAAATTAGAGAGGAGAAGTAAGTACCTATATGCAGCAGAGGAAACATAAATTCTACACAGGTAGTTTCCCATTTTTCCAACAAATGGGTTCACCCACATCAATAAGCATCAAGAGTGGGAAATGACATTCAAAGTGATTCACTATAAGATAAACATGTATCACAGAATAGAAACCCAACTGTGTGGCCAATCAAGACATTGAGACCCAAGTCAAAACATCTAAACAGCAAATCATTTAAATCAAATATTGAAGCACTAACTTCCAAGTTTAACACAAAGAATCTACGTCATTAAAAAGTATTGATAGTCTCCCATATCAGGAAACTTCACTTTTCAGCTAAATGAATATACATACCAAGGAGTGGCAGTAGTCGACCCCACAAATCAGCTGTTGAAAGAAGTACCTAGCCTGAAAACATAATCAAAAACAATACTTATAAACACACATACAAAGTTCAAAAATAAATGTCAAAGAACAGATAGATCAAAGTCTAAGCCTTTAAAAAGAGAAAGATAACCTCAGCTTCACTGAATCTACCGGCAGTGCAGATTCTCTCAAAGAGCTCTCCTCCAGAAGCATACTCCATCACAAT